>PITA01003796.1:0-133574 GCA_004023965.1 Spilogale gracilis | reverse complement strand
CTCCCATCCCCCACCCCCTCCCTCCAAGACCCTCAGTTTGTTTCTGAGTCCAAAGTCTCTCCTGTTTCCTTTCTCTCCCTGAATTACCCTACTTCCCATTTCCTTTCCTTCTCCTACTATGGACCTGGTTTCTAAAAGCAGTCACTGGCCAGGGGATTTCAGCTCTTCTGCCCACCCTGGAGCTGAGGATGAGGTGTTGAGCTGCATAGAGCTGAATAAGTAGATGAGTTAAACTCAGGTTCTCAGGAAGGACAAATGATTGTTAGGAAGGAAAGAAACAGCCTGACATAACTTATTTTTCAAAATAAAAATTGTATGCATTATTCGGGACTAATAAATCGATATTCTAATATGGAAGCAATAGAAAAGAATATGTGGAAAAACCCTCCTAGAAAAACTGGGAAGGTCTGCTCTCTTCCTCTCTATGACCGTGATACAATTATTTCAGCAGTCTGGTGAAACCCAGTAGGTTAACTTATTAGGCCTTTAAATTCCATCACTGCCTAGTCTGATCCATTTTCACTTGTTTCAGTCAGCATCTTGGAAATGGTTCCTTTATTTACATACATTTGGCACATTTCCCATCCCTAATTTGATCACCTGCACCTGGAAAAATGGGTAATTTCATTTGAAGATTCAGGTGCCCTCATTAAGGAACAAAGCATTACATAAGCTTCCTGCTGGCTGAACACATTTAAATTGTTCTCACTTAAGTGCCTCACCTTCTTCCAAAAAAAAAAAAAAAAAAAGGTTATAGGAGAAGCAAAACAAAAGAGTGTCTTTTGACAGAGAAGGTAAAAATATTCCATGCTCTCTAGAGAGAAACAGTCTTTAATTGGAGTAAGCTGGAAACGCTCTCTATATTGGTGCTGTTCACTCTATGGAAAAATCTCAGCCATAATGATGCTGGAGAATGTATTATAAAGAAAGGACACGACTGGTCTGTGTCTTTCCAAACACATAACTTTTAATAAATGTGAAATAAAGGCTTTTCCACCTTTAAAAAAAAAAAAAAAAAACGTTTTATTTATTTGAGAGAGAAATACAGCTAAAGAAGGAACACAAGCAGGGAGAGTGAGAAAGGAAGAAGCAGGCTTCCCACCAAGCATGAAGCCTGATGTGGGGCTTGATCCCGGGACTGGATCCCGGGACTCTGGGACCATGCCTGAGCTGCAGGCAGATGCTTAAGGACTGAGGCACCCAGAATCCCCACCTTTTCCACTTTTTAACATTCAGTTGCAGTTTTAAAAATTCTCATCCATACGTAATTAGAGTTTTGCAGATGCCTTCGGGGAAACCAATTTATGCCTTACATGTTTTCTTACGTATTTCTGTATTTTAAAGTATTAAAAATTCTATGAATAAATTGCCCTCCACTGAGGCTTAATTGGAGCCACATCTATAGATCTGAACTCTTCTTTATCTCAAGACCCAGGTATCTCACTGCTTGATGGCTTTCTCAGTGGGGAGAAACTTTGAGTGCTTAGTCTATTCAAAAGAGAATTCATTATAACACAATCTGAACCTGTCCTCCCCTCCAACATGTTCACTTGAGAGCCTCTGGGAGGTGATAGCCTGGCGGTGACCTTGGTATTTAACTTGGGCTGCCATCTTTAATTCCTCCTACCTGTTTTTTAGCCTCCACATGCAATTACTGAGTGCTCTTGATTTTATAGCTAAGTATTTTTTTTAATCTGTGCTTTCTTTTCTCTTCCCACAATGACCATTTGTTACAAGAAACTATATTTTTTCCCTTGGCCCCAGATTCTCTCCCTGCCCCAGCAGCTCCCCCTCAACACACACACACACACACACAGCGTTCAGGGAGAATACTACCCAGATTTGATTTCATGATCTTGTCTTCCCTGCTTCAAAATATTTGATGGCTGTCTAATAATTAAAGCCTAATAAACAAGGCTGTCCATAATTTGGCCACAAATTGCCTTAGTAGTCTACTTCAGTGAATCCTTTAGGTCCCAACCTAATTGACTGTATTCGTGTCCTCCTTTTATTTTTATTTATTATTATTTTTTAAAAATTTTATTTATTTATTTGACAGAAAGAAACACACTTAGGGAACAGGAACAGGGAGAGTGAGAGAGGGAGAATGAGAGAGGGAGAAGCAGGCTTCCTGCTGAGCAGGGAGCCCTAAGTGGGGCTTGAACCCGAGACTCCAGGATCATGACCTGAGCCAAAGACAGAAGCTTAATGACTGAGCCACCCAGGTATCCCATTGTCCTCCTTTTTAAAAAACCCTTGCTTCTGTTATTCTCCAAGACCTCTTTCTCTCCTGTCTCTCTCTCCTCACTGTCTTAATTGGGGCTGCTGTATCAAAGTCCCATAGCCTGGGTGGCATATAAACAATAGATGATTCTTTCTCACTGTTTTGGAGGCTGGAAGTCTGATATCAGGATGCCAGCATGGTCGGGTTCTGCTGAGGGCTCTCTTTGGTGCTGTCAATTGCTGAATTTTTGTTTTAATCTCCACGTGGCTTCCAGAAGACAACAGAGTTCTCTGGAGTCCCAATTATAAGGGTGCAAATCCCATTCTCAGGGACTCCAGGCTTGTGACCTATTACTTCCCAAAGACCCCATCTCCTAAGATCATCATCACCTTGAGTGTTAGGATTTCAACGTAGGAATTTGGAAGGGACACAACATTCAGTCCATTGCACTCCCTCACTAAGTTTTCTTCAGCTGTTTGATCCACTCCCTATATTTTAACTAGCACCTCCATGGACATTACTCCCAAGTTTAGTACCTTCAGCTGAGATAGTTTCCTGACTTAAAACTGCATGTCAGCTGCCTACTACTTTAAATATCCCCGAGAACAAATTGAACCTATGGCATTCCTCTCCCCATATACCATGCCCCTGTATATTTAGTCATCAACTACTGATAATTCTACCTCCTAAACATTACCGTGATGTGAGTAAAGTTCCAAGCTTTTGGTGTAATGTGGATATTGACTATTGGTGGTGGTAGGGGGAGATAGAAAAAAATATAAATTCAGTGATCTCAGGGTTCTGGAATCAAGCCCTCAGCACAGAGTCTGCTTGTCCCTTTCCCTCTGTTCCTTCATCCCACCCCTGGCTCTCCCACCCTCTCTCTTTCATAAATAAATAAATAAATGCATACATACATACATATCTTTAAAATTACATGAACCAGAGAAAATTCTAAAAATACAGGATAGACTCAAATAGTACTTTAAAACCTGGAAATACTTAATGCTTTGTAAATATAGCAAGCTAAGTATTACCCCAGCATATCTCTTAGCCTAACCCTAAGTATATAGTTATTCATTTTATTTAGCTTCTATACACACTTAACACAAAGCATAACTTTAATTTTGAAAAGTGATCCTCATTAAGAGCTGCAGAGAAATTTAGAAGTCCCAATTTCATTCTTTTACAGTAAACAATATTTTAAAAATAGAAGCATCACCATATACAGTATTTCTAAAGTTTATGGCAAAGATTTTTTCATTACATTCTCTATAAACTGTTAAAAATATGCAGCAACATATGAACACCATGGTGTGTTAACATACAAATACTTATAGTTTTATTCCTATAATTAGAACAGAACATTATAAAGCAGTGTTCTAGTTGCATTTTTTTGTATGACTGTACTTGCAAGACAGAATAATAGTTATAAATAGATAAAAAATGCTGGATTTAGAATTACATAAGATAAATTGGTGTACGTCAACAAAAAATCTTCACCTGATCCCTGTCCTGTTTGCAATATTCGAGTTGTTTTATCAAGGAGAGCTATAGTTGTGGTTTCTTTAGGTAAAATAAGCATTCTGCACTTATGTGCTCATTATGAAATGAAAAAGAAAAAGCTTTGAAATGCGAAACAATACCAATTTTTGTATTTTCTTGAAAGATTTTAGCTGTTTATTTTACAACTCATGTGAAGTTGTCAGCGTTTGATCATTTATATGGCTCAGTTCCATCCCACTAAATCTGCCCAAACTATTCATTTAATTTCTGTTTAAAAACTGTACATTAAATAGAAAGGTTGAAAGGATATTTGAATTTACCTTTACCAAGTGGTAGTTAAAACTATTTTTGTTAATATTATATGTGATGAGTATGAATGGATTCATAAATATAATACATATTTTGTATGTAACTTGGTGTATGGAACACTAGACACACTCCTTAAATGATATGCAGACTGTAGTAATCACATCTTCCTGTATAGGAAGGAACACACCATACTATAAGACAGCTGTTATAACTTGCTGCTGGCAGCAGGTCCCATGGTATCCTATAATCCAATAAAGATTTGCACACATAAACCCCTTCTAAAATAAACCATTCTGATGGTAGTTTACATTCTGCTTATCTAAATTGTGTCCGTTTTATTTCTACTGGCAGTAAAACTAAACATTTATTTACCTATTCTTTGGAGGATTACTCTTTCTTTTCATGTAACTCTAAGATATAGTATGTGGATGACGTATAGTACATTGACAGGAAATGAATAACTTCCTCTTCAAGCGCTGGTGGCTTAAATTCTCCTTTCACTAACAAAAACAATTTCTCTTTCATTTTGACTGAAGTTTATAAAACATTTTTTGTTTTGCTAAAACATTTTTTGATGTTTTCAGAAATGAGGATGCTTTAAGTTTCATATAACAGAAAACACAACTGACCATGGGTTGATATTAGGAAGGTTATCATGTCACATCCCAGGAAGATACCAGTTCTGTGGGTATCAGGATCCTGTTGATCATTTCATCTCCTGACTCCTGATATTTTTACTTCTCCCCTTAAACGAATTCCCTTCAGAGCCCTAACATGCCTCTGTCATCAGAGGTGGACAGCAAGGTCCAGGAGAGAAAGACTGTTCCCATTCATGCAGCTGTTATTATGAACAAGAAAATTCCTTCCTTGTTCCTTAGACAAAATTATATCACATAGCTCTGGCAAAGTCTGTCAGGAAAAGGGAATTACCTAGTAAACTAATCAATATCCCACTTTTTAGTGCTTCTGTGTACACATGGTAAAGGCAATAATGGACGCTCAGACAAAACAGGGGCTCTGAGGCAAGAAATGCCTTTGTTAGGCAACGTAACACGTCTCATGGTTACCAGGCACGTTTGTGTGTTAGCTCTTGCTAATAAACTATTCATCTTCAGGAGAAGAAAATCTACATAAAATGTTGTAAACAAATTTGGGTATTTAATACGTATTTCTAAAAACTCTCCTTGATATAAAAAAAAGTCTAGAATGATACACAATGAACCTCAAGTTAACTCCAGGGAACAAAATAGGGAATATGAGGGGAGACCACTTACTTTTTAATTTACCGCTTCTATGGCATTTGATTTGTTAATCTCTTAATTTAAAAACAGAGAAAATAGGTTTTCCCAGCGATGCAATAAATTACAAAAATGATTGTATTCAAAGAAATATTTTTCTACAATTTTAAAAAGGCAGTAGGGAGTGACCGCTGCCGGGTAGCATGCTGTTCTGTGTTCATCTGAGGAAACCATTTTTCAAGCTGTGAGGAGTCCGTCAATGGATACGGTATATAGAAGGTTGGTATTTAAGGAAAGCATTAATGTGAAACAGGTTGTTAGTTTGAGCTGTTAAGTCACTTTGAAACCTGGCATTTCAGGACTCTTCAGATCTCTAGCATCCAGTAACACAGCCAGTAACTACACAGGGTTATTGAACACTGGAAGCATTGCTAGTCCAAATTAGGATGTGCTGTAAGTGTAGAATACATACTCAGTTTCAATATATATAAAATATTACGATGAATTTTACATTGATTATATAGTAAAATGACATTTTGAATGTATCAGGCTAATAAAAACATATTAAAATATTTTCCTCTGATTCTTATTTACTATTTTAAGAAACGTATCTCATAAAAGATGTCAGATCACATATGTGGTTCACATTTGTGGCTCACATTACATTTCTATTGCACAGCAATGTCTAGATGTCTCCCAAGGAGGGCTAGTTAGATTTCGGCTTTGGGAGAGTTCTGCAGCCTCGGTGAAAGCCCAGCATCTGGATGGGCTAGGTTTGAAGTGAAATCACCAAACTTAAATCTCTAAATCTCTCAGGAACAGTAGCACTGCTTAATCTCATGGTTAATTATAATCTGGATGTATATCATCTAGGCAGAATCTAGCTAAATAATAATCTTAGGTGGAAAGGAAAGTTACTCTGAAGAAGTGAGAGGATGATACACAAAGTAAAGAATTACTTGTTAAAAATCTGAGGATACTGAATAGTGTCCATAGTTACAGAAAATCCTGTCAATCGGATAATCTTTTGGACTAGTCAGAATGAAGATGGGGTAATATTACAGTGATCTCAAGAAAATGATAGTTGACCGAGTCAGTGAAGTACCCCGAGAGCTGAGAACACCCTTGATTCTGACTTGAGAGGGGAATTGAACATGATAGTGAAGAGGATTTTCACCCCTTTCCAACACATGCATCTTAGTTTAGTGAGCCAGTAAAGATGAGAAGTGAGGGAGTCCTCCGTCTCTGGAAGGTCCAGAGATGGTCACCACAGAGACATGGGCTTGTCAGCATCTGCTAGGAAGCCTCTGAGGAGCAGGATGCGGAAGTTGAAGAATCCCCCAGGAGCTTTTGGAAGTAGCCACCAGGATGAGATTTCCAGAGATTGTGATAGTGGGGCTGTGGCTGAGATTGCACATTTCACTTATCTTTTTTGTTTTTTTTTTATGACCTATGCTTACATTTCATGCTAATATGCTCTGAAGCAAATGTGGACTCCAATTTAGAACATTCAGAAAAAAAGATTAAGGCATTTAAAGACCATTAAGATAGAGGAAAAAAAGGTTTAACACTTTTAAGCTTAGAGCCATTAGCAAATGCATCGATAATAAAGTGGGACTTTTGTCATCTGCTTCACTAGCTTGGAGTACTAATAGATGACATTAACTTAATATTCAAATTAATTTCTAGAGACTCTTCACATTAGCTGTGCCTACCCTTTCTCTCCATAAATCCCTCACTGCTTTTAAATGTCCATCTGCCCCAGCATTCCACTACACAGGTTTTCAGGAGTTTTTTTTTTATTCTTTAAATAAACAGGGTTTCAGCTTCTTTTACAATATGGGAATCAATTATATGCAGTTTTAAAATTGAGGGACTTGCAACATTAAAAAAAAAGCTACTAAAGGGCTATTTGTATTTATCAGTTTTATGCCATTTCAAATCTAAATTATATATATGAAAATCAAATTAATCTAGTGATAGCTAAAGTATAAAATGTTATGAAAATGCACAATTTACTGCTTCTAGTAACATTTAAATATTTTAATTACATAAATAATTCTCAAATGCCTGTTTGGGTTAAAAAATCATAAAAACACAGATGCACATTTTACAAGCCATATTTCTACTCCTCTTATACAATCATTATCTTTAAAATTTTTATAGTACTTTTAAACATTTTCCTGTATTACCTCATGTGTTTGTAGATGATTTTGTTTTGCTATTTATGATTTTGTGTATATGTATGTATATTTACATGACCATATACGCATGTTTTCACATAGGTATGTATGTTTTTTTAGCTATTTTCTATATAAATGAATTCATATCATATAATAATAAAATGTCTGGGAATTGAATTTTTGGTCAACAATATATCCAAGTTTCTTTGAGGCAACTGGCTGGCTCAGTGAGTAGGGCATGAGACTCTTGATCTCAGGGTCATGAGCTTGAGCCCCACAGAGGGTGTCGAGATTATTTTTAAAAAAAGGGCAATATATCTGAGGTTCTTGCCATAGCAGAACTTTGAGATCTACCTTATTTGTTTTTAGGACTGTTTATATTTTCACAGTGTGGATAAAACATAGTCAGTAAGGTTAAATAACTTTCAGTAAAGTTGAGGAAAGCAAGTGCTTTGCCATTTTGTCCAGTACTTTGTTGACAAACTATAATGAGGGAATAAACTATATTTTTTGGTCTAGAGTATATGAGCCTCCAGCAGTTTCAGAGGTGAGATGCTAACCAGTATCATTGTGTCTATTTACATACAAAGAAAACGTATCCAGAAAACATCAGAAACTTACCAAGGTCAGTCAAATAGTCAGCTGTGGGTGATCTGACTGTAGTTGGCAGCCTCCCACTTAAGCCAGTGATGTGAGAGTAAATTGCACTAGAATAAGGATTGTATGAAAGGGTAGATTCTGAACTGAAATAGTTGTGATAAAGCAGTATTTCTGATTAAGGGGAGAAAAACCCCAAATACCCAATAGATTTTATGGACTTCTGTTATGATTGGTATTAAAATGAAATTGAATCCCCAAGACTCTAAGGGACTATGACAGCATGGCAGCAAATATCCAACATATGTGTGGATACGTTGCTTGAGGAATTGGCATTTTAGTGGCAAAATAATATTATATTATCTCTGTATATTAAAATTTATGTAAGTGAGCTGCATTCCTTTTGCAAAGGATTGAACTCATCAAATTTCTACTGAGAATTATAATGAATTCTTCTTAATTCCCTGTGATTAAAATCTGAAGATGTATTTTAGAACTCTGCAGCACCCCCCAAAATAAGTAACATATGTATATCCACAGTTTTTTACCTTCTTGCCTGTTAAAAAAAAATGCTGAGTCTGCCAGCTTGGCTCCTAGTCCTTTGCTAAGCTTCATCAGGGTAATGGGTAGGAAAAAAGGAGATGCCAGGAATACTAGGCTGAATTGGAAAGGACAGCTTTATTTCTGGAAGAGAAAAGTAATATATTCGTAAAAGGAAGGAAAAGAGAAAAGTTTTTAAACATTTGGAGAAAAAAACAGATTTTTGTGGATAGTTTCTGTGTGAATGAAATAAGAATACATTTTTGCTTACATCATGAATGGGATCTCTTTTTGCCACTTAAGAAAAACTTAGTAAATATTGTACTAAACTTGTTATAATTTTTCATTTGTAAGATTGATGGTGTTAAAGAAAAAGTAATTTGAAAAAAATAGATTTAGTTTGGCAAAAAGCTTTTAGCATGCTATATAAAGGGTACCATTAGGTGTATAAAATTGAGCAAAACAACTGGAATAAAAAACGTATTTAAAAATATAAAATAGCAAGGATAGAGATAGAAAGTATTGGAAAAGAAATATAAATAAATTAAATGGTTGTTCAAGAAGATTTAAAATAAATATGAGGCTGAAGAGTGCCAGTTGAGAGCAATGATGTCAAAATATTTCAACATGAAAGAAATAAGGCATCTAATGAAAACTGAATAGTAAATAAAAAAGGTGAATCTTTTAGATCTTAAAGTGCAAGATGTAAGTAACTAAAGAGAAACAAACTGTATTGGAATGAATTAATGCAAAGCAGGTGTCACTAAATAATAGAGAGTTAACTGTTTCCTACAGACAGGATTAAATACTAACATTTTAACCCAAAAGGTAAGAGGCACTTAATTGAATTTCTGACCTAACCCTAATCTTTTCCTCTAAGAAATATTAAATGGAAAATGGAATTAGTAGTATCCCCTATGTAGTTTTGAATTAGATACCCTAAATATCTGAAAGTTAAATTCAAGAATGAATGATCATTATGTATATATCCTAAGTGATACTATCCTAAGTGTATATATCTTCAGTGATACTGATACATGGGACATCGTTTGAGCCTTAGACTCAGGAAAGTATTCATTAGTTAAAAAAAAATAACACCTTTTTAAATAACACTTTGAATAAAATTGCAGCTAACACTTACTGAACACATAGTAACTTCCATGAATTTACTAAATTCAACGTAAGATACAGTATTAACTCATTTAATTCTCAAACAACTCTGAGAGCTGGTTACTATCATTACCTGCATTTTAGAAAAAAGAAAACTGAGAGGTGCATAAGTAAAGTCATTGCGAAGGTCACCCAACTTCGAAGTGGTAGAAACAACCTAGATTCTAGGAAACCTGGTGCGAGTATGTGCACTCTTGACCAGTACTTATGCCATTGGCTCAATGAGCACTTAATCCAGGCTGTTTCTAAAAGCCACAGAAAAGTTCATTTTTAGGGGAAGGCAGTCATTCTGCAAAGGCATAACTTTTTAAGCCAATCTGGTGACTCCTAAATGGAAGACTGTTATCCAGCTAATTATTTCTGTGCTTTTCAACTAATAAAGGGGCACCTACTGTGCATATGCTGTATAGAAAGAGTCGTGATGCCAGATCTACAGCACCTTGTTCCAACCCAATAATTCATTTGTATTCCCTGTAGTCTTCATATAAATATAGTGAATAAACTGATAACTAAGTTTGCTCTGATTATCAAGAGACGTTGCCTCACAATCCATCACATATTCCTTGCAGGCCTCAAATAATTTAGAATTCTGTTAACTTGAAAGAGGTGGGACACGTATCCTCTCGTTACAAGCAACTGCTTGACATAGGATTTATTACGTTTGTACTTTTGACATCTTCATGTGATGATATTCTGCAGCAGATTCTTCAGTTTCTCTTTGGTAAACTTCAGAAAGGAATAAAAGAGAAACAGTAAATTTTAAGAACTTCACAGTATCCAATTCATTTTTTTTTAAAGGATTTTATTTATTTATTTGACAAAGGGAAACACAGCTAGAGAGGGAACACAAGCAGGGGGAGTGAGAGAGGGAGAAGCAGGCTTCCCGCTGAGCGGGGAGCCCGATGTGGGACTCGATCCCGGGTGTTCGGGATCATGACCTGAGCCGAAGGCAGACGCTTAATGACTCCCAGGTGCCCCTCCACAGTATCCAATTCTTCAGATAATTTGTCCACTCTCACCTTTACTTTGGAACCTTCGGTGTACAAAATGCAGAAATATGACTGTTCTGGTAAGAATGACCTTGAAGTTTCCTGCATAGAAAGAAATAAGGAAACTATGTATTTTTCATTTACTTTCTTTACTCTGTCGTCATGCATACGATGACCCTTTAACTTGAATATAGCAATTTCCGAGCTCAAGGAAACCTGGAGTCTGTATTTATGTTGTTGACTATAGAGATTATTTCCTTTGCTGGAGCATGGTGGGTAATGACAGACTGAGCATGAGGAAGCGGAAATCTGTAGATTTTTATTATAATGTTTGGAGGAAGATAAGTTTACTTAAAACAACCTCTATTATAGTCCCTTCTTTGGCTTGTTGGTCTTCAAAGATAGGTTCCTGCTGATTAAAATAGCATGCCAAATCTCTTTGGCTGCTTTAAAGTGATATCAAACTGAAACTTTATATTGATGTAGCAGCTGAGAAGGATCTTCAGGATTCTCCAAATTTGAGATTATTACTCTTTTGGTGGCCCCAAGCCCATATGAGATCTGATGGAAGCTCTATGTCTTCTCCTTAGGAAAAGGTAGGTTTGACTATAACTGCTACATTTGCTTGATTGGCAGGGGTTCAGGACTCCTCAGGTACCCCTCAAAGTTCCCTAGCATCAGATTCACAACTTTAGCCCAATGCCACTGTTTCCTAGATTAAAAAATAACTTGATGAGATGAAGATGATAACAGGAGGACATGCATTCAAATGAGTGCATTTATCTCTCCTTGCATATACATATATAGTGGTATTTCTGTTTTTTATAATATATGCAAGTTGAAGTTAAGTGATCTAATTTCTCCATTTTCACATGGCCTTCTCCTCTTCTGTCCTTGTGTCACTTATACAGCAATACTTGTCATTGGATTTAAGGTCCACGAAAATGATTTTATTCTGAGATCCTTAATTATATCTGCAAAGGCCATTTTCCAAATAAGGAAAACTTATTTCCTAATAAGATTATATCCACAGGTTCATGTTGTTAGGGCTTCCGTTCAATCCATTATAGTTACCATTACTGATCATTTGTTATGTACATCACATTTGATATACTGTGTCTTTTGACCGTATCAAAATTCTGTGAAGTAGGGTACCACTACAGATGAGGAGCTTCAGACCTACTGAAGTTAAATAACTTTCCAGACTTCACATCGTTTACTCAGTGGTGGAGTTCTTGCTTGGCCTGTATCCTCACTGCTCAAGGCTTAAGGATTGCTCAACTCAACTTACCCGAAGTTAAACAAAACAAAGGAAAGTTCCTAAAGTCCCTTTGGACTTTGTGATTTAATGAAACAGAAACTATATGAACACAATTAGCTGAGATACAGAGTAGAAGATACATAGAGTGAAGAGAAATATATATGAATTGTTCAGGGTATTCTGAGGAAGCTGATTATCCCAGTGGTAACCCACTTACCAATTTACAGTATATTAATACCCTAATACAATAAGGCTGATTTTACATCGCTTCAGTGATAGTCCCATTAACTTTAATACTCATTTTGCAAATCAACAATGTCTTACTTTTTTTTTTTTTAAAGATTTTTTTATTTACTGGAAAGAGAGAAACACAGGCAGAGAGGGAACCCAAGCAGGGGAGTGAGAGAGGGAGAAGCAGGCCTCCCACTGAGCAGGGAGCCTGATGCAGGGCTCGATCCTATGACTCCAGGATCATAACCTGAGCCGAAGGCAGACACTTAACAAGCCACCTAGGCACCCCAACAATGTCTTGCTTAATGCACATTCAATCATTTACTTATTCAGCTTCTACCAAGGACTAGAGAATTGTGTTATTTATATACTGAAGATGTAAGAGTTTACAAGAAAAATTAAAAAAAAAAGGACAAATCTCCCCATCCCTACCTCATGTACATGCTAGTGAAGGAGACGAACAGCAACGAAATGAGAAGGCAAATACATAAAATGATTACTATTTTAGTGAGTGCTATGAAAGCGGTGAATGGGGGGGATCTTACCTTAAGTCAGGGACAGGGGGTCAGGAAAGCCTTCTCTGTGAATCGGGCTATAGAGAAGGATTCACCCATGAGAAGAGCAGTGAAAGAGCATTGTAGACTGAGGAAGCACCGGTGAAAATCACTACAGACCAAGCAGAAAATGCTTAGCATCTTCAAGTAACTGGATGCAATGACTAGTGTGGGCATGTCACACACTGAAATAGGCAGGGGCCAGAGGATGAAAGACTCTTGATCAAGATAGGGAGTGAAGATATTTTCTGGGGGTACTGGGAAACACCTCAAGGCTTAAGTAGGAAAATGATGTAACTGAGTTCTTTCTGGGAAGATTGCTTTTGCTGTTCTGTGGAGCATGAACTGGAAGGTGGTGAGGGTGGGAGAAGAGGGACCAGTGAAGGGACTTTGAGAACTTAAAAATTATCTGTCAGTATTCAAAGGACACTTAAATGATGGCCTGTCACTGACATATATGAGGAGTGTACTGTACTTTTCTAAAAAATTTATATATACAGTCAACAGTAGCATATATTTAGTAGCAAATCAATTATCTGGTACCAATTATCTTGTACTCCATTAATGTTGACTATATGGTATATATTATAAATGTAATGCAGGGTAGATATTGTTACAGGGGAGATGTGTGATTGTAATGTAAAAGAGAAAATTTATCTAAAAATAGTTTCTCTCAAGTAAGAGATAAGATGGAAACCCTGTTTCTCCAGCACCTGGCCACCCAAATAGAAGTTAAGTCATCAATGATATGTAGTGGGCGTTTTTACCTGGTCTGCCTGCTTCTGCGCAGCTTTGTTTTCACCAACCACTGATCGCAGAGATTTCCCTTTTCCATCATGAGCGCTTGAGAGAAGTAGTCTACAGAGCAGAATTACTGCTGGTTCTCAGACCTTCATTCAACCAATGGAGAATGAAGGTATATTATTGTCTAGATTTTCATGTATTTGGACTTGAACAGTCTAAAAATAAAGTTGCGATTCGTGTCTCAGGAAAACTCTATTGCAGTTGGTTTCCATTTATCATTATGACTACAAACTGTTAATCATTATTTTTTTTTAAAGATTTTATGTATTTATTTGAGAGAGCCAGCACAGGAGCAGGGAGGTGATACAAAGAGAGGGAGGTGAAGGAAGAAGAGAGATGAGTAGATTTGGCACTGAGCCCCAAGCCTAAGCCAGGACTGCATCCCAGAT
Source organism: Spilogale gracilis (assembly GCA_004023965.1). Taxonomy (NCBI): domain Eukaryota; kingdom Metazoa; phylum Chordata; class Mammalia; order Carnivora; family Mephitidae; genus Spilogale; species Spilogale gracilis. The sequence goes on along the minus strand of PITA01003796.1, from coordinate 119,579 downwards.
CCCTAAGATCATGACCTGAGCCAAAAGATGCTCAGCTGACTTGAGCCACCCAGTTTCCCCCATTATTTTATTTTTTTAAAGTGATATTGTATATAGTCTTTCTTCCTTGGGGTGCCTGGGTGGCTCAGTCAGGTAAGCATCCAACTCTTGATTCCGCTAAGGTCACGTTCTCTGGGTTGTGTGGTCTAGCCCCACCTCAGGATCCATGCTGGGCTTGGAGCTGGCTTGGGCTTCGCTCTCCCTCTACCCCTCCCCCACTACATGCATGAGCACTCTCTGTCTCTCAAATGAATGAATGAATGAATGAGTGAATGAATGAATGAATCCTTTCTTCCTTGTATGTGTGAGAAAAACACTTGAATTTTTGACTGCAGTAGAAAGCAGATTTCTCTCCATGACTTGGATGTTAAGGAGTAATAGTTGTGACCTTTCATTATTGCTTGCTTTAAACAACTTTAGTTTTCTTATGATGTATAATTCAATTTCTTCTCACAGCACATAAAGAGGAATAATGTTGGTATTTTGCAGTTAACTTAATTACTTTCCACTAGTACAGTGACAGGATTTCCTGTTGCTAAGAAAAATCCCCTAACCACCACCCTTGATTGGCAGTGTAGACAAAACTTCTTGTGAATGAAATAAAAACACTCCCAATTCATTTGTACCTATAGATTACCTCTATACTCTGATAGAGTGTTTCACGTAGAGTTTGAGTCCATTCTCTACTATTCTGACTTCAGTAGCAGTCTAATGATTAGTTGGCCAGCTAATACCTTTCATCAAATTCCAGATTTTAGTTATCACTTGTAGTGACGAAATGATGTCAATTGATGCCCTATTTGTTTTTAGATTTAATCTACTGATGTTTGCAAAATTTCTTTTTCATAGTGCAAAATTTCATTTATTAAATTGGGAACATTAAAAGTAGTTTGAAATTTTTGTTTAAAGTTCTATATGGGTTAAGTAAATAAACATACCCTAAGAAAAACAAAATAAAAACAGTATCTGTAGTTTAAAACCCAGTGGTATTATTACTCATTAGGGACAGGTCTTTCAGACAGGGAAGCTGATAGAATTCATTTCCCTTTTTTTGCAGGATAGCTGTTTAAGTTACAAGAAAAATAATTCATGATCCATGCCTGTAAATATTACTGTGAGCAGTACAGCAATATACTGCAATAGAGTATATATGGAACATTTTAAAAAACACTTTGAAATCTTCAATGGTAAAATAATACACAGTGGTAGGGACTTAGAAAATATGTGTTGAATTTTATTTTTTTTTTAAACATTGTATTTATTTATTTGACAGAGAGAAACACAGCGAGAGAGGGAACACAAGCAGAGGGACTGAGAGAGGGAGAAGCAGGCTTCCCCCTGAGCAGGGAGACCGATGCAAGGCTCGATCCCTGGTCTCCAGGATCATGACCTGAGCCGAAAGCAGTCGCTTAACCAACTGAGCCACTCAGGCGCCCCAAATTTTATTTTTAAAGACGTGTGAGAAGTGAAGGACCTCAGCCATGGTGTGGATCCTTGTATGATGCTGAATCTTACAAAGTTCTAAGTCTTAATTCCGGTTACCAGTATAAAATGATTTTAGCATTCTGATACTACTTTTGAAAGACTAGGATAGTAAATCAGTTTCAGAGCAGACATGCACAAGGCTTAATTTATGAAACTGCTAAACTACTTAAAATTAATTTGACTTTGTTCTTCAAACCAAAATTCATCATCTGGGGAATATAACTATGCAATAATGAAGATCGGATATCACTTTGACATGGAATTCAATGTATTAATAGAATCAAGGAATTTTTTTTAACTTTTTGCACCTATATTCATTAAACATACACAGCATTTAGTGCCTCATATATGCTTGGAACAGAAGTTTAAAAAATAATACAGGCTTTGCCTTCAAGGCAAAGAGAAGAGGGTTATATAAATGGACAATTATAGTTCAATGGCATAAATACTAAGATAGGATTAAGGAAACACAGAAATGAAATTTATCAGATTGAAAAGTTAAAAAAGGCCTCCCAGAGAAAATACATGAAGTGTGTTTGATGAAAGATTTGGAATTATTTGGGAAAGTGTACTCAGACAAGTGGAAAATTATTCAGTTAGTAAGATACAACAAAGAGGGATGTCTGAGTGGCTCAGCCAGTTAAGCAGCTGCCTTTGGTCATGATCTTAAGATCTGGGATTATGTCTCAGGTCCTGTATCAGGCTCCTTGCTCTCTGGGGAGCTACCTGCCACTCCCTGTGCTTCTGCTCCCTCTCTCTCTCTCTCTCTCTCTGATTAAAAAAAAAAATACAAAGAAATGATAAAAGTCTCAGTAGAAGAAGGGCCGATGAAGGTAAAGAGAAAGGGAGGCATATGATAAACAGTACATGGATAGAATATACAGCATCTCTTTTTTTTTTTTTTAAGATTTTGTTTATTTATTTGACAGAGAGAAATCACAAGTAGACAGAGAGAGAGGAGGAAGCAGGCTCCCTGCTGAGCAGAGAGCCCGATGATGCGGGCCTCTATCCCAGGACCTTGAGATCATGACCTGAGCCCCGAAGGCTGAGGCTTTAACCCACTGAGCCACCCACGCACCCAAATATACAGTATTTCATGAGAAATTTGAAATAAGGGAGCTGATTGAAAGGAAGCATGGAGAATGACTTTCGTCAGTGATTTTAACTAAAATGAAAGTGGTGGTAAGGCTGAATTTACTTTCGACCACTTTATTTAGTTCATAGTAGAAATGATTAGTGTAAGGAAGATGATTTTCAGAATAATCAAGAAATTTTTATTTTAAAAATAAGAAATATAGAGACTAGAATATTCTTTTTATAACTATTCTTGCTGTGTTTTAGGAAGAATTTTGGATAAAGAGACTTAAGGTGATACCGAGTTCATCCTCTTATTAAACTCTAGATTTTTGTTTTTGCTTTGCATGATTTTTTTTTTTAATGGAATTGATTCATAGATTAAATTGACTGGTTGTTTAGGCACAGAGTAGAGTGTGCTTTGGTAAACTAAACTTGGTAAAAGCAAGAATCTTTATCATGCTTAAAAGAATGATTTATTCTTTTTAAACATATTTATTTATTTGAGAGAGAGCATGAGAGGGTGGAGGGGCAGAGGTGAAGGAGAAGCAGACTCCCCGCTGAGCAGGAAGCCCAATGATGCCTGGCTCCATTCTAGGACCCTGGTATCATGACCTGAGTCGAAGGCAGATGCTTAACTGACTAAGCCACCCAGAAGCTCTAAGAATGACTTATTCTTTCAGTGAGTTCATTCATTGTTGGTCTTCTTTTTTAAAATTTTTTTTTTTATTTTTAAAGATTTTATTTATTTATTTGACAGAGAGCCAGAAAGGAAACACAAGCAGGGGGAGTGAGAGAGGGAGAAGCAGGCTTCCCGCTGAGCAGACAGCCCCATGTGGGGCTTGATCCCGGGTCTCCAGGATCATGACCTGAGCGGAAGGCAGTCGCTTAACCAACTGAGCCACCCAGGCGCCCCACATTGTTGGTCTTCTAAAAATAAATTTAACAAGGCAGCTTTGGCCACTTTTCTAACTAGACCTTTTTTTTTTTTTCTTTTTTTTAAAGATTTTATTTATTTGAGAGAGAAAAGATAGCATGACAGAAAAAGCAGGAATGAGGGAGGCGGGGGCAGGGGGAGGAGCGGACTCCCCACAGAGCAGAGAGCCCACGAGGCTGGATCTCAAGACCCCAGGACCATGAACCTGAGCTGAAGGTAGACGCTTAACCAACTAGCCACCCAGGTGCCCTAGTAATTAGATCATCTTAAATTGGCTATGGGAAGTATGAATTAGGAAGTTAAAAAAAATAATTGTGGAAGTTGACACACTTGTTCCTAGTTTTTATTCAAATCCACATTGTATTTATTGACTGGAAAATTAAACAAAACATTTTGCATTGAACCAGGTTTCTATTAACTTTGTTTTCTTTTGCCATATGTCTTAGCATATAATGGTTGTATTGCTGGACTGTTATGTAGAATTATCTGCCAATGCAGTAGGCTAGTTTTAATTATAATCTGATTTGCTGTACTCCAAGACACAATATACTAGACAGTTATGTAACTCTAAGTTGTATTTCTTTGCCTGCGCTACAAATGATAAATTGAGTTTTTAAAAAAGAACTTTTAAAAGATTTCTTTTATTTCAATTTTTAAATTAAAACTTGGTTATAATTTTTAAGAATACTCAAAATTATTTTGCTTATCCAAACTGAGATTATCACACTAAAGTAATCAAAACATACAAGTAGGTCGCATTTATATAGTTTATTACATAATACACAGTTTATACATTAAAAATAGCTATTGGGTTTTTTTCTTAAATCTATGTCCTAGTAGAGATAAGGATAATTAAATATGTTATTCAACTACGAAAAGTCTAACAAACTACTTCAACATATACCTGCAAATAGTTAAATTTTATAATGAGATAAATTACATTATATCTTTTAGAATTTGTCTTAATAAAGCATGGCCAAACTTAGCTCTTCATATATTTAGTACTTATAATATGAATAGTCATTAATGAAATGTTTGTATATTTCTGTTTAATTCTAATATCGGTACTAACTGATTCCATAACTTCAGTGACTTTCATTATTCAAGGACTTAACAAAGCTCTACAGGTCTATTTGAATAAGTTGTCTTTTGTTATGTCTACATTTAATCAAATTGAGGCATAATACATTTTTATTCTGAAACCATCTGCTTTTTATTATAGTGAGCCCTAGGTTTTCTCTTAGTTACAAGTGAGTCTACTGCTTTGGAATACTCGTGGAAGACTTCGTTCTTTACCTGCATTTTAATAAGTAATCTTTCATTTGTTTTATGAATTGTAAGGAAAGGTTAAAACGTTTTTCTGAGTTGGATGATGCCTTTTGAATAACCCAAGCTATGAATTCTATCTTTTAATAGCTTCAACTATTAGTAAAGAAATGTTAAGCAATATAGCCGTGAAACATAATTAAATATCGGAGACCTAAGAAAACTTCTTGGATGATGTGTTAAACATTTTTTGTTGTTTCTTTGCAGTACTATCTTATGAGAGAGATGTCCCAGTCATAACCGGTTGCAAACATTGTTCTTTCACCAAAAGTTTAGAAAAGTAGAAATTAAGAGGTTATATCCCTTTCCTTACATCTGCCAATATTATGAGTTAATATTCAGATCTTTTTCAAAATTTGGCAGCTGTTTAGCTTACATATGTTCCTCAAAATCAATATACTTCGGGTTAGTTTATTTAAAAATGAAAAAGAATAATGGTGAAATTGAGATAAAATTTTATATGAAGAAATTTTTGCCATTCCTTTATGATTTATTAAAATATAAATGCTCTAAGAATATTTATACTTACAATAAATGTGAGAGAATAATAGAATGTTACATTACTTCTAAACCTCTGAAGTGAGATATATTTCTTTTGACTTCTGTAAGGTTAAAAATGTTATCCTACATTCTCCCTCCTAGAGCCAATTTTCTTCTATCCTTGCTTTAAACCTTCTGTCATCCATCACATGCTTCATCTAGAATTAAAATGAGTGGATAATCTTACAACACTTTTTTTAAAAAGATTTTATTTATTTATTTGAGAGAGAGAAACACAGTGAGAGAGGGAACACAAGCAGGGGGAGTGAGAGAGGGAGAAGCAGGCTTCCTGCTGAGCAGGCAGCTGGGGCTCGATCCGGGTCTTCGGGATCATGACCTGAGCCGAAGACAGTCGCTTAACCAGCTGAGCCATGCAGGCACCCCCTTACAACACTTTTTAAAATTTGTTTCAATTTTATCTAGTTTGCATTATTAGAAACTTATTTAGGCAAAGTATTACATATCTGTGTATTACCTTACAGTATAAAATAAATGCAGTACTAATTAAGTGGCTGCTTGCAAGAAATATGTGAGTTTTTTTAACTATGAGAATGTGCCTTAGATCCCCTAATATTTTGAGAGTAACATCTTGAGCCTTGGCAAGTTACTGACATCCTATTGTTCAAATTCTAACTTAAGTTAAAATAGTCATGAGTATGGAAAATACAAATTATACAACAAAGGGCTAAGATGCACAAAACAATTATTAAAACTTTCTGCAGTTTTGGTCCCATTGGGAAAAGGGAGCTGGGTCTTCTTTCCATGTCTATTAATTTATTCTTTATTCTTTGAATTTCTTGAGTTTTACATCAAATATGTCCTAGCTCTCTTATTAGGGACTAAGTAATGTGATCCAATCAACCTGTTTTTCTGTATTTATCCATCCATCTATCATCTCTCTAACCTTCTGTCCATATATATATCTATCATTCTGTGATGATCTACCTGTTTAAATGTAAATTTTAATATAACTATTTTTAAGTTTAGGCCTGATTCTTTGTTGCCTTCAACAGTTCCTAAGTGGATAATGCATTTAACTGAGGTGAATAGAGAACATACTGCATTAGTGAGAGAATGTGAAATCCACCTTACAGATTTTGAAATCATATAGAACACACATAACTATCATGGCAAATAGTTGGAATTTTAGCTGTGATAAAAACTGGTAACATAGTTTGGTCATGTTCTTTCAGGATAACACATTTTACACATTTGTTTGGGGTACCAAAAAACACACATTTGTATAACAGATCTACTTACAGAAGAAGAGCATTAATTAGAAACTCCTTGGTAAATTTTAGCCATTTTATAGTTATCTAAGCTGTGGTATTTTCTTCTGCTTTAGAAACAGAATGCCAGTTTTTAGCTAGGCGTAATGCTGCCTGGTTTAAGTTTACATTTCCCATCCTTCCTTCTAGTTTGTATACTGTTTACTTAACATTTGCATATGTCTGAAATTTAACTTAAGTTTGATATTTTAACCATCATAATTCAATGGAGAGATAAGCTTCTAAAGAATAAATGATCAAGGAGGTGCCTGGGTTGCTCAGTCTTTAAGTGTCTGCCATCAGCTCAGGTCATGATCCCAGAGTCCCAGATTGAGCCCCGCATCAGGCTCCCTGCTCGGTGGGAGGCCTGCGTCTTCCTCTCTCACTTCCCGGCTTCTGTTCCCTATCTGTGTTTCTCACTGTCAAATAAATAAATAAAAAAAATCTTTTTTAAAAAAGAATGATCAAGGTATTAGTATAGGCAAATAAACATTTTAAATTATTTAATAAGTTACTGACTATAAGAAACACACTTTTAGTTGATTATAGTGTATATAGTGTTCTTAAAATGAAACTTAATTTTATTCCTATCTTTCCAACAGCTTTATATCCTGATACGTATTCCTGTACATATTCCTTGATAGTAATGTGACACCATTCATTGGAATTCTGCTTTCTTTGTAAACTAATATAAGTGAATGCACCGTTGGAGGCTTGAAGCTATGCAACTGAATAAATATTTAACCACCCACGTGCTTAACTCCATGTGTAAAACTTTCTAAATGGCATTGTAAATAGATGAATTTATCTAGTTGTTTGTAGCTTTGATGAAATTATATTGTGAAGGTCATAGCATGTATTCTTGTCCTTTTATTAAGGATTGTTAAGTTGGTACTTTCCCCAACAAATGCAAGGAAAATTGTTAAACTAGTTTTCCTTTTTCAATTATCTGAAGGTTAGAAAATTCAAAGAGGGGAGATGATATAGATCTTTGATGTTCAGAAGGAAAATGACCTAGAGCTTACAATAACATTTAATTATTACTGGAAGCAGACTGTGTTGCAGCTGTTGCAGATAATTATGAGCCCAGGGGCTGACATAAAAATAAAAGAAACCATACACTTTTACGTGAAAGTTTTGTTTCTTAAATCTCAGAAAGCTTAAAAAGCATAAATATGAGTAGACTGTCAGGCACATTGAAAATGACTTTTCAGGGCACTGAGTGGCTCAGTTGGTTGAGTGTTTCACTCTTGATTTCAGCTCAGGTCATGATCTCAGGGTTGTGAGGGAGAGCCCCTTGCTGGGCCCACGTGCTAGGTGTGGAGACTGCTTAAGATTCTCTCTGTACCTCTCCCTCTGCTGGAAGGGACATAAAATGATTTTTCATAGATACTTGTTGAAATTATTGGGAAACAAAACTTATCTCTGACAGCATATGTAAGTAAAATTAATCAACGATATTTGTACTATTAAGTCTTAATATAAAGAAGTATTCTTTTTTTACTTTGTCTGTAAATGATACATTGTGTTTAAGATATACAGTCCATGGAATATAATCCAAATCTTATTTTTGGTTTCATTCTACCTTGTAAGCAGGTGATAATACTGTGATCTGCTTTTATCCAAAGAACAATTTGGAGATATTCCATCTTTCCCGCCATCTTTCTCCAACTAAGGGTAGGGTAAAAATGGTGCTGCTATTTCTCACCTTTTCAGCAAGGCTGTCTTTCAGGGTAAAATCAAACTTAAATTATGATGAATCAGACTTACTAAACAGATGCACATTTCAAAGGGAATGGACATAATAACCTAATTCAAAACCAGCAACTAAAATGAACCAACAAATGGAGAATTTGTTTATTTTATTCCTCAGCAAAAGCTATTGCTCCCTACTTCTGTTTATTGTTCCTTATATCAGTTAGCTTTTGCTGTGTATCAAACCACCCCAAAACTGACTGACTTAAAAAACTCTAGTTTCATTAGTCCGTAGTTCTGTGGTTGGAATGGGCAGTACTTCTGGTTTGTGATAGGTTGGCTGATCTCTGCTGGGCTCTCTCATATGTCTGGTCAGCTGCCAGGGAGACTGGTCACTGAATGATCTAGAATGGTATCACACATTCTGGCTGTTGGCAGAGGGTCAGCTAGTGGACTGTTGGGTGGCGCTCTTCACTTCCCCACATGGGCCCTATTCTCCAGCAGGTTAGCCGAGGCCTGCTCACAAGTACAGCAAGAGATAGGAAGTCTCAGGAGGCAAATACTGCCTCTACTTGAAGTCTCTACTTGAATAGTATTTGCTCTTATCCCATTGGCCAAAGAAAATCACATGGCTGGGGGCGCCTGGGTGGCTCAGTTGGTTAAGCGACTGCCTTCAGCTCAGGTCATGATCCCGGAGACCCTGGATCGAGCCCCACATTGGGCTCCCTGCTCAGTGGGAAGCCTGCTTCTCCCTCTCTCACTCCCCCTGCTTGTGTTCCCTCTCTTGCTGCGTTTCTCTGTCAAATAAATAAATAAAATTAAAAAAAAAAAGAAAGAAAATCACATGGCTCAACATAGGTTTATGTGGGGGAGGATCACCCAAAGATACAGATAAAGGGAAGAGACTTATCGCTAACAGTCTACCTCACTCTCTTTCTCTCTCTCTCTTTTTTATAAAAAAAATTTTTTTTGCCTTCTATTTTTTTGTTTATTTGTTTTTGTCAGAATATGGCCTCTTGGGGCACCTGTGGGCACTTGTGGGACATCCAGCTCTTCGTTTCCACTCAGGTCATGATCTCAAGTTTGTGGGATCAAGTCCTGTGTCAGCCTTGTGCTTCGGCACAGTCTGCTTAAGCTTCTCTCTCTCCCTCTCCCTCTAGCTCTCCTGCACTGTGTTCCCACCAGAGCACAAGTCAATAGTGAATTTTATCCATGGTTTTCTCTCAGGAGGGGTTCTATGACTAAAAACCATTAGAAAAAGTCAATCCTTAGATAATAAATTAATGCGCTTTTTCACTCATCTAAGCTAAAATTTCCTTTTTTAATTTTTATTAACTCTAAAATCAGTGATGCCACATACACAAGCAGCAGGTTATCATACAATACCATTTGTGTTAACATTTTGATTGAATACTTATGCCAAATGAATAGGTGAACTTTTAAAATCAGTTTGTCATTATGTAGCTGCACTAAGATTGGCACATGATTTCCAGAGTGAATTGAAAATGCTATCAGCTCGTTACTGTGAGAACTAATGATATTGTAAGAGGGTACTCTTGCAAAGGGCACATGCTTAAAAAAAGCAGCTTAATTCAAAGCGTCAATTGATTCCTTGAGGAACAGGGTATTAAGAGGGAGGTTGCCTGCCAGGGGGAAGAATATGATCCGGGATTAGGAGGCAGGCGAGATTGAAAAACAGGAAAGAAAAAAAATGGAAGTGTTTGCAAAAACCTAAAAATTCTACCGTGAAATTATTTTAGAAGCTCAACAGAGGGGTAGGCAGTCAAAAATCTAAGGGAATCGGAGAAGAATGTTTTGTCATAAAGCAACAATAGACGAATGAAGGATATTTCCTTTGAATAAACCTAGTTTCCTTTGTGGAATATTAAAAGTCATTTAAAATGGATTGTTATTTTGAATATCAAGGTGAGTTCTCACATCTGTCATGTCATGTAAAAATTGTGCTTAACTCTCAATTTATCCTGTACTTTCACATTATCCCTTTGGTACACTCTGGTAGATAATAGATTCCTTGTTGCTTTTGTTAGTTCTATGAAAATATCCGTACTTTCTTAGCACATTTAATAGATACAATAGAAGGACACAAAAATTCCCATTATCGTATATAGTAATCTCTTTAAGATTTTTTGGTTAGTAATTTCCAGTAAGTTAAATCATAGTTTATCATGTGTCTTTATTTCATTTTTTAAAAACTACTTTGGAAAACGGTATTATATAGTTGACAATATTAGTTTACCTCAGCCCATATGCTTGAAACTCTCTCACACTCTTCAGAAAATATTGAGTGTGAAAGTTAAAAGAATAAAATAGGAAGAGGGGTACAGGGGTGGATCATTTGGTTGAATATCTGACTCTTGGTTTTGGCTTGGGTCGTGAGACTGTACTCAATGCATAGTCTGCTTTGAGATTCTGTCTTTCCCTCTCCTCTGTTCTCCCCCGCCCTACTCTGTCTCTCTCAAATAAATAAATACATCTTTTTAAAAAAGATATGGTAACAAGAATTATACTCAAAATAGTTTTCTGAAAAAGTCTTTTCTAATGTGCAAATTGCATTGGTATATACCAAATGCAATTTGCTTAAAATGCAGAGCAGCTTTTTAAAATTTTTTTAAAGATTTCATTTATTTATTTGACAGAGAGAGAGAGGATTAGATGGCAAAGCAGCAGGCAGAGGGAGAGGGAGAAGAGGCTCTCATCTGAGGAGGGAGCCTGCCGCTGTGGGGACTCCATCTCAGGACCCTGGGACCATGACCTGAGCAGAGTAGTCTTAAAGAGTATATATTTTTTAAAGATTTTATTTATTTATTTGACAGAGAGAGATCACAAGTAGGCAGAGAGGCAGGCAGAGAGAGAGGAGGAAGCAGGCTCCCTGCAGAGCAGAGAGCCTGATGTGGGCCTTGATCCCAGGACTCTGAGATCATGACCTGAGCTGAAGGCAGAGGCTTTAACCCACTGAGCCACCCAGGCACCCTTAAAGAATATTTTTAATAAAAATTATAGTCTTCTTTCTCATATAAATTAAATGACTATGTATCAGAGATTATTTTAACTCATTAAAGAGAGACGTACTAAGTTATTATCTTACTAGTTCAAAAGAGAATTCTAAGAACCATACAGGTTTAGGGAATAAGAAACTTTGAAATGAATTTACAAATAGATGCAAAGCGTCTACCCATAAGGCAAAAATCAATTGCATACTAGCATACATAATGAAATTACATGTCTTTGGACAAGAATCCTTTTGATGATTATCAATTTTTTTACAGGAAAGGCAATTAGGTGAGCTAAACATGACACCACAGTTTTTCCTACTTTTGAAGTACTCTTTTCTGAAAGTATTAATTGTTAGAATGTTAAAACCAATATGGATTAACTGAATCATTAAGACTGAATTTCCATTAATGATTGCTTTTTTTCCTGGCACAACGCTAGTCTTTTATGTATAAATATGTATATATTCATGTATATGTAAATTAATATATATTTATATATAAATGTATGTTTACATATAGATATGTATGTGTGTATATGTGTGTGTGTGTGTATATATATATGTAGTTTGTCTTCTAATTCTATCAAATACCATTAGAGGGAAGCATCATTTTATTGAAGAGGAAACCAAGACTCAAGAAGGTGACCTTCCTGTACCATAGTTAGCAACTCTCCCAGGGAGGATTTGGAATTGTTCTCTTGTTCCATGTCTCCTGTTTTTGCTACATCAGAATTGATACAAAGAAGAGCGATAATTAATGATGCTTATTTATGATGATTAAACACCAAAATGGGCTTCAGTTATCAATGGACCATGTAGCTGGTGAAATTTATACTTTATTTGAAACCTGTGAACCCAAGTAAGGTACACTAACCATCACTTTCAAGTGATGGACTGCAGTTAGCAACGCAAGGAAAGCCAGAACGAGAGCCAAATTTGGAAGCTTATATTTGATTTATGTTGTATTTCTTTTTTTATTAGAGAAAATATTTTGCTTTTCTTGAATATTTGAGTTTTGTTGTGACATGACTTGTTATTAGTCATTACTAATAATATTAAAGATAAGAGTTTCAAGCTTCCATTTTTAGAATAGAAAGATTATTACCTCATTTTATTGTGGTTTGTCATGATAGCATTGATTCTCAACTATATTTATATTAAAATGTATTAAAATATTGAGTTCAGTTCTGAAATATAGCCATGATTTAAAAACCCATCTGGAATACATCTCTGCTAATATTAATGGCTCTATTATTGTTTTCCTGCTTTATAATTTGACAACTGCAATTTTTGAAAAGTGGATAAATGTATATTTTTGTAACTATCTTTCCCTCCCCAAATGTCACATTTTATATTTTAAAGGGAAACAGCTAAAGAAATGCTCTTTAAATAGTGCTATGTTTGTCTCTTGAAACCAAATACCAGTAGCGTAGCCGACCACAGAAAAATTATTCAGTGAAATCTTGGTACCAGCCCTATAAATTAAAACAATATGGAAAATAATGTTGTTTTGGAAAATCAAGGCTGGTATTTTTTCAACTTTATTACCTGAATTATTACTTGTGGTAGAATAGGGCACCTTTGGCGATGTATTAGTCAGAGTTCTTCAGAGAAACAGAACCAACAGGATGGAGAGAGAGACAGTAAGAGATTTATTATAAGGAATTGGCTCGAGTAATTGTGGAGGCAGAGAAGTTTCAGCATCCGCAGTTGGCAAACTGGAGACGCAGGAGAGTGATGGTGTAGTTTCAGTCCGCAAATCGGCAGGCTGGGGTCTCAAGAAGCACCGGGTTTTCAGTTCAAGTCCGATGGCAAAAAAATACATACCATCAGCTCAAATCACAGCTTATGCAGTGAAACAGGTGGAGTCTCTCTTTGTTCTTTTCTGGTTTTTAATTGTATGGTTGAGGCCCACCCTCATTAGGGAGGGCAGTCTGCCTCACCAGCTCTGTAGATTCATATGTTAATCTCATCCAAAAATACTCTCCCAGACAGGGGCAGAATAATGTTGGACCCAGTGTCTTTGCGTCCTATGGCCCAGTCAAGATGACACATGAAAGTTTGACCATCACTGGCAATATCTTCAAATTTTTGCCTTTTTCTTTTTTAATGGCTTGATTTACCTCAAGGCTTTACCTCATCATTTATTGAAGTTGTTTACCATTCATTACATCTACTTTCCCAGATTGCTAAATTACAAATACTATGAAAGTTATAAGTATATTTTAGTTAACAAGTTAAATGGAGGGCTTATTTGTACGAGGACCTCAATTTTCTCCTACAACTTGAGTGCACAGAAGAAATGTTTATTCCTCTAAATGATGTTGATATAGGAAAGCCATGTCATTGCGTTTAACAACTTTACGTAGATGTACAAATAAAGCTAGCTATTTTAGATTCCTGTTTTATACATTTTGAATGAGGCCGTAATGCTTCATTCCTTGGAATAAAATAAAACCTCCCTTCAAGGGTAATTTTTTTTTTCTTTTAGAGATTTTATTTATTTACTTGACAGAAGAAGCACAGCTAGAGAGGGAACATAAGCAGGGGGAGTGAGAGAGGGAGAAGCAGGCCTCCCGCCAAGCAGGGAGCCCGATGTGGGGCTTTATCCCAGGACCCTGGGATTATGACCTGAGCTGAAGGCAGCCGCTTTAAGGACTGAGCCACCCAGGCGCCCCCAAGAGTAATTTTTAATGAGGAAGGTGGAGAATGGAGTAGTGTCCACTTAACCAATTAAACTTTATTCTAAAGAGACACAACCAGCAGACATAATAATTTCATTGTTCAGAAGAGTAGGAGGAAATGGAAATATATTTCTTCCCGCTGCACAACTGTCAGCATCTTTACTGACATAAATTATGGAGTATAACTTACTGTTTTAATTTATAGAAACTCATGAAAGAATTTTTTGAATAATTTTTAAAATATTCACTAATGTTTGTTTAAAATAACTATTTGAGGGGTGCCTGGGTGGCTCAGTTGGTTAACCATCTGCCTTTGGCTCAGATTATGATCCCAGGGTCCTGGGATTGAGTTCCACATCAGACTCCCTGCTCAGCAGGAAGCCTGCTTCTCCCTCCCCATACCCCCAGCTTGTGTTCCCTCTCTCACTGTGTCTCTCTCTGTCAAATAAATAAATAAAATCTTAAAGAAAAGAGAGAACTTTATAAAATAACTACTTGAATCCCTTGAGAGTACTTAATTACTGACATGCATTATAATTAGTGAACACAGTTTAACATTTTTAAATTGGAAATAATGAACAATGAAATGTTTTTCATGTCAATTAGATAGTATTAATTTTATCTTCCCATAAGATGGACACTGATCATGCTAAAATCCTATCTTAATGTGCTTTGTTAATTGATTATACTCTATCAACATAAGCTATTAATACATATCTTAAAAATGTATAGTAGTGATTGTTTTGATTTTATGTCCTGTGTTTATAGATTAATACAAATTACTTATCTTTCATCTGCCCAGTGAAAATTAGGTAAGGTTCATTGTAATTTAAATGCATATATTTGAAGAAGCATTGTAAATATAATTGTTACCTAAATTTGGAAGTAAAGAGCAAATAGGATTTGCTAACCCATGGTAGGAGAAGTTAGTCTACCCAGGGGAAAAAAAAAAGAGAAGACATCGTGAGGGTGCAAATAGGAGATCCAGTTTCCTCCTGTGTAAAATGGGTAAGACAGAGTCTCTCTAGGGGGTCTTTCAAACAGTAAAAGGTATATGAGCTGATTCATTGATTTGCACTGAGACACGGGCAAGTCCTAATTGTACTGCAGGTCAGTTTCTTATGTGGGAAACCACTTTGTCTCTAGTGAGAGAAATGAGTACATAATTAGCAAAAGTAATAGAAATAATTCAAGATATAGAGAATTTTAGCTAATAAAACATATGTTTGTGTCTCTAGTGGGAAAAAAATGCTGTGACTTTCACTACGCGCTTTGTTCTCAAACCCATTTAAATGGGAGGGGGGAAAAGGAAAAAAAAAACAAAACACATTCATCCACAAACTTTTTGATGGAGAAAGCAAACTAACATTAAGCAGATTTACTCCTGTACTTAATGTCAGAGCAAAATAGTTTTGTTTTGGCAAAATGAATTTTTAGTCCATAATAAATGATAATAGGAAGAGTAATGTTTGCTTGACAATTCAAAGTTGCATCTCTTCTGTGGAAAGAATGATTATTCCACTTATAATTAAATGTTTTTCTATTGAAGTGAATTGTTACTATAAGAAATCCAAGTCTTTAAAGTGCTTAAAAGAATGCTTATGCTTTTGAAAAACTGAATGCTCTAAAATTATCCAAGCATAATGCACGAGAGACTTTTCCTTTTTTTACTTTAAGTGGCAAGGTAATTGTTCTGGATTAGGAAACTATTCACATATTAAGTATTGTAACCTGGATGTTTAAGTCCCAACGCCTTTCCTCTTCCATTTTTTTCAAGTGTGTCTATATTTCTAGAATGGCCCACAAAACTGGTTCAGCTCTATATAGATTTTGGAAGACTTACTAGATGCTCATATCTATACTCAAGGCTTAGAGAACATATGTGCTGCCTGATGTCAAGCAATTTGGCTAAAGCTTTTTTATGTGGGTTTATCACTCAATTTCTTGTTAATTTCACAACGTGATTTAAGATAACTATTAAAATCTTAGAATAAATTTCAAATGTTCACAATGCTTTTTATAATCATTTTTGTCATAAAATGCAAAAAAAATTGCTTTATAAATACAAAATGCATGACTCTGGGTTGAAACCATGTCATAAAAGAGGTTTACTGTGTTTATTTCCTAATTTCTGTTACCATATCACTATATGATTATGAAAATAAACTATTGACATATTTGAGTGCTTTAGACTTGTACACTTACTGTTCAGGAGGTAAATACTTCTGACTAACTTCTGACAGACTTTAGAAATAATAATTTTTTAAAGTTTTTTTATTTTTAATTTTTTTCCATTTTTTTAAAATTGTTAATTTTTTTTCAGTGTTCCAAGATTCATTACCCATTCCCCGCACCCAGTGCTCCATGCAATAGAAATAATAATTTTAAAAAGAAAATAAAATCAGAAAGAATACAAAGAGCAATTTGGGCAAAATCATTAGATTTAAATCAGAAGTGCGTGGGGATTCATAGTACTGTTTTCTCTTTTGTATGTTTGAAAATTTACGTGATACAATATAAAAATCTTGACCTAAAAGAGACATTCCATAGTTTTTCAAAGATGAGTCATCAAGAGATTTTCTATTTGATTTATGGATTAAGATTGTGTAGGTGAAGAAAAAAGAAGTCTTTTTCTTCCACTCTTGTAGATTCTCAGCTAGGGACCTATAACAAGACAGATTAACAAGAGGAAAGCATACAAATGTATTTAATGTAAGTTTTCTGTGACACAGGAGCCTTCATAAGGAAATGAAGATGCAAAGAGGTGGTTTGAGCACTTTATGCTGAGTTTGATGAAAAGTGGAAAGTCCTGGGCAAAAGGATATGAGCTAATAAGTGCAGTGAACTGGGGTGATACTTAGCAAGGCCTATTTATTCAAATTCCTCTCAGCATTCCTCATCTTCAGAGACATAGATGTTCCTTTCCTCTGGGGTAGGAAGGCTACCACTCATATGAGAGTCTTATCACCTGCTTCAGGAAAGAAGCCTCAGAGAATCCTTCCAACACTGGCCATTCCCTAATGTCTTCAGCCTAAGATATTCAGTATGCCAAGATGCCATAATTTGGGGTAGCACGCTCTGAACCCCATCAATTGATAAATTTTTCTATGTAACTATTAACCTACAGACATCATGAGAAATATTTAAATAAAAGTGAAATAATTAATAGGTAAATAAAAAGGTAAAAATCTGTTTAATTTACATTTTCAGTATTGAATAAGTGGCAGAAATGATTCCCTCTGATGGGTATTATCAGCTATTTTTGGAGTAAGCAAAGCCCTAAAATCAGTTAAGTCATTTAGTCATTCATACATGTTCATCAGGCATGTATTGATTACTTGCTGAGGCCAGATATTAAACTAAGCATTGGTTATATAAAGATGAAGAAGACATGATACCAACTTCGAAGAAACTAACTGGAGGAAGCTGGAAATTCCCACCTATAATTGTGTAGTCGAGTGCGACACTGGTAGACCATAGGGGTCAGGGTGGCAGTTACTTTGGTAGAGACAGAAGTCATTCTTGGCAGACAGGATAATGTGTGTAAGTTCATAAGTGAGTGGAAGAGTATATATATTTTTCAGAATCAGAACTATGGTAGGGTATTGAAGTGCATGGTCATTGTAGATTCTTTTGCGCTGCCCTTCATATATAATACAGAGACACTGTGACAAGTTTAAAATAGTGTCTAACATAAAACACAATGTGCGTATGTATAGTAGTGGTAGCACCAGGGCTTTTAGGGTTCAACATTGGGCTGCAAGTGAGTTTGGCTTTGTTTCATGTGGATTCCATACAATTTATCAATATAAGACACTAGGTCTCAACCCAGAGTGATTTTTGCACCAAGAGATATTTGGCAATATTGAGAGACATTTTAGTTGTTAAAGCTGGGCGCTTGCTACTAGCATCTAGTGAGCAGAGACCAGGGATGGTGCTAAACATTCTAGAATGCAGACAGCCCCACAGTGCAGAAAAATTAGCTGGCCCAAAATGACAATAGGGCCAAACTTAAGAAACCCTTCTCTGAGGTTACTACTGGTCATATTTTATGAAAAGCACACAGAAAACAAAGCTCTGAGCTCTCCATATTTAGTGATGTATGTAAATATTTTAGTATGAGTAAATTGTATTATAAATTGTAAAATATGTATACCTGTAAACCTCTTACACACTTAAGATCGAAACCCTCTCTGTTCTATGTCGCCTACCTGTGTGCTCTTTCCCTAACTCATCTTAATTTATTCAGAGGGATGATTATAATCCTGAATTTTATGTTTTATTCTTATCCTTTAAAAATAATTATCCTTAAATAGTTTAATTTTGCTTGATTTTCACTTTGTAAAAGCAGTATCATCATCTATGTGTTCTTCTCCGTATTATGTTTTAAGGAGTTTTTAACATTTTTTTAAAAGATTTTATTTATTTATTTCACACAGAGAGAGAAAGATCACAAGGACGCAGAGAGGCAGGCAGAGAGAAAAGAGGAAGCAGGCTCCCTGCCGAGCAGAGAGCCCAATGCGGCCTCGATCCCAATGCGGCCTCGATCCCAGGACCCTGAGATCATGACCTGAGCCGAAGGCAGAGGCTTTAACTCCCTGAGCCACTGAGGCGCCCCGTTTTTAACATTTTTGAGAGTAGCCATATTTTATTCATTTTTGCTGCTGCATATACCTTAAATAATTTATAAATTTTTGGACAGACATTTGGGCTACTTTTATTTTTTTTTTGGTGCTATAAACTTGATGTTAAAAACATTGTGCGTCATATGCCTCCTGATGGATATATACAACAGTTTTTTAGGATATAAAAATAAATATAAATTTTATATATTTAATATAAAGTTTAGAAGTGGAATTGTTGGCTCACAGGGTATGTGAACAGACAAACATAGATAATGCTATAATTTTCCAAAGGTTATACCAATTTATAGTCCTACCCCCATGGGTGTATGAATGTCCTTTTTGATTCACATTTTTATCAACATTTAGTATTACCTTTTTCTTTATTTTGGTCCCATCTGATGAGTCTAGTATGAGATCTCACTGAATGTACTCTTAATTCTATGATTATCACTAATAAGGTTGAAAATTTTTCATATGCATATTAACATTTATATTTCCTCTTTTATGAAAGTCCAAACATATTTTATGGTGTTTTTCTGTTGGCGTGTTTGCATTTTTTCTGTTGTTGATTTGTGAGTCTGTATGTATTTTCCAGTTCTCTTGTGGAATGTCAAGGATTATTGATCCCAAGAAATAGTTGGAATTTCTCCTAATCAGCTTATCAGAACTACTTGATTAAAACATGAGTCTCCTAAAAAAAAACAAAAACAAAAACAAAAAAATAAAAAAAAATAATAAAACATGAGTCTCCTGATGGATAGATGATAAAAGAATGTTAAGGAAGGGAATTTACATTTTGAGATATGTTATTTTTGCCCGCTTAACTATTCAGTTTTTACTATCTCTCACAATTTAATAACTGAAATATGGAAACAGATGGCTATTCTATAAAACACGAAAAATATCTCTTAAAAGATCATGTTTCCCAAATAAATAAATAGATGTCAAATAGTAACTTCTTGTTTACACTTAGAAGGTATCATTGTGTTTACATTTTGACAAAGCTCTGGCACAACTTGAAAAGATTCAACAAAAGGGGAAGAATAAAGAGCAACAACCCGGTTTCCCCTGTTTGGAAAGGATAAATAAAAATGCCGAAATGAGGTATTGCCTTATTATGACTATTGAACACATTATATATATGTAATGTATCTATTACATATATGTATGTGTATATATATTTATATACATATATATGTATATAACATATGCATAGGAATTCAGAAGTTAGCCTATGGGACATGAATAGAGTAACCATTTTAAGATATTAACAATGTGGTCAGTCCTTCAAAGCCATAATTTCAGATCAACACAAAGCATCATATGTCTTATATAATTGTGAATGTGGGTGTTGCCCCTTCTCCAAGTGATAGGTGACCTTCATAATCAATACCATATGTGTTTAATATTGAAGGGGGATTTAGATAAATGAAGACAGTTGATTTCCTTGGCCCTATATTTCTTTAACATATTTTCTGTGGATTGACTTGTGTAACCTCAAGCAGTATAAATAAAACTGTGGTCTTTACTTTGCAGAAATAATGGACTAGAGTAAATCTCTGCAGAATAGGGGAAGGGTATTCAGACATGCCAATGTTAATAGTGTGGATAATTGAGTTTGGATTAAACTAAAAAAGACTTACTTATTTTGAATATGAAAATTCCTAAATGTGATTATTGGCCATTCATTGTTGAGGTGAAATTGGTAAGGCAAGGAATGCACAGAACAAAACAGGGGAAGAGAATTGAATTTGACCTCACAAAGATTATATTCTAGGAAAGTGAGAAAACATTCACTTTGCTGACACTTAGAACTTGTAAAGCATTTGTCTGGGTCTCACGGAAGATGGAAAAAAAAGAGGATAACTCATTTTTCGGTATTGTTTTAGTGGTGATATTGGTGGAAATGTCCTATGGATATAAGGTTAAAAAAGATGAATTAGACATTAGATATACGCACAGGGAAATTATGATTCAGTGGAATTAATGAAATAATAAAAGCAGAACTTCCATTAATTTTTAATAATGAGATGGGATAAAAATCAAACATAAAAATCTAAGAGTACATCATTAAAGAAGTTGTGTTAGACTGTGTATGAAGGAAAATAAATAGTGACAAATGTCAAAAGCAGGAAAAGAGTAATTGGATTCGATTATCAGACTAAGTAGTGGAATTAGGATTCTAACTCAGGTCCATCTGGTAGGTTTTTGTTTAGTTGTATCCTTTAGAGTATGTAATGACAATACTTGAATATTTAGAGATAATGAGGCAGTATTGGTTCGTTGAGTGATTAAATGAAATAGCCTGGTAAAATACATGATAAATGAAAGAGATTTACAAAGACAAGTTGGGGGTGTAGTTATTGGAAAAATATTTCCATACGACTGGAAAATCTGTTATGTGGTTTGTGAGTGTTGTTCTATTTTTAGATTTCTAAATACCCAGAAGGTAGCCATACTTACATTCTTTTGTCTCAAGGACATATATAGTAATGAAAGAAGTTACCAGGCAAAGATAAGCCCTCTTTCTGGCCTTTGTTTTCCAAAATGTAAACTATTGAGGGTTTTTGCCCAGACTGGGAGCGTTGGAGTTGAATTTGTGAGTGAGAAGAGTCCTTAATTCAGAAGATCCAGGGAGTTGGGACATCCTGCTTTCCTTATTCCTCTCTAGTGGAGACTCCTACTTCCCTCATTCCATTCATCTCTCTTTAGGGATCAGACTTAAGAGGAGAATGCTGTGTGGTATACTTAGGGAGAGTATGCTTAGTCTTCTAGACACTAGGATTTTCAGCCTAAGTAAGAATCTTGATACCCAAGTTTTAGAAACACCAGGGAGCTAGACACCCTATTAAAGGACTAATTAAGGGACCTTAGAACCACAGACCTTTTAGAGGTGATAAGTGTGGATCCAAGACCAAGGGATATGCCCACCAAAT
This sequence comes from Spilogale gracilis, assembly GCA_004023965.1. NCBI lineage: Eukaryota > Metazoa > Chordata > Mammalia > Carnivora > Mephitidae > Spilogale > Spilogale gracilis. Next base: position 97,957 of record PITA01003796.1, on the reverse strand, counting down.
AGTCTGTCCACATATGAAAGACCCTGAGGATCTTCTCAAGACTCTATAGAGGAAGTGAGTCTCAATAGTACATTATAGTGAAACTCCTCCTTCCTTTTTAATGGAATCAGTGTCATATATAATTTTAGTTAGATAAATAATGGGTTATTTTTTGCCTAACGAGATAGTGTAATACTTCTAATTTCTTAAAAAAAAATTCTGGGAAGGGGAAAGGAGCAAATCACAGATCTTTATACATTGATTTTTTTTTCTAGCAAGCAATGAAAAGCTTAATAGTAGGGCTCTAAGGTGGAGCAGACTAAAATTAATTAAATATTTATACTTCCCTGCAGAATTACAAAATCAGTGTATATGTGTGTGTGTGTGTGTGTGTGTGTGTGTGTGTGTGTGTCTGTGTGTCTGTGTCTCTGTGTGTGAAGTGACAAGTTCATCTCAGTTCTCTTTTCTCCAAAAGCTCTTAAACATAGGTATGAAAGTAGAGAAAGGAAAGGCCTGGGGGTAGACATAGTGTGTTAAAGGAGTAGAGAAAGATTCGTTCTGAAACAAAGGCAGGAAGAAAAGGAAATTGAAGCTCTGGTTTGTGAGCCCATCTTGGACTCACTGGAGCCAGATCTGGAAGAAGATATTACATTGCGGGTAGGAAAGGTCACCCGTCTGGATCTGGGAGTCTCATCCAGACTGGGAAATACTACCAATTCCTCCTTCTTACGTATTTTATTTTCTGTTGAAAGATTGATGATTACTCTAGCATCAGAGTGGGCGAATTTTTTCGTATGTCTGCCTTAGTAAGCCTACTGGAGTCTGGCGGCTTGCCTCACCTGGCAGCGGAAAGGCAGGCTGTACCCCTCTGCAACTCCGTGGGAGGATGAAAATTTGCCTTGGCCTGTGTTTGTTTTAGACAGACCTAATAACCACCACCTCTAGCAACAACCAAGAGATTTTGGCAAATAGCCAGTTTTCTAAGGTTAAACAGAAATCTCGAAACACAATCTGATAAGAATAAAATAATACCATGCATTTTTCATTTTGGGGGGTGTTTATAGCCAAGTGTCTGACCAGACTACCGTGAGTAAGCACACATATACCAAAATTGGACTTGATAGTATTTTTCCATGAGGTCTAGGCTTTCTGCTAAAATTTTAGCAACAGTTTTGCAAACAAGAGAAACAAGTGAAGGTTACAGACCAAGGGTTTTGCAAGTGGCACCTTGATGAACTGGTCTTGGAATCTAAAAACTTTATGTGGTACAGGGTAAAGTACAGTTCCATATATGGTGACTTTTTTACTCTGCTTAAGTGTAAATTAAAAAGAGCCTAAAGTAAGATTTGTTCAAGTTTGCCAAAAAGTAAACTTTATCAATTATTCATACATAAAATAATAAAACTCACAAGTATTATGAATCTACCCATAGTAAAACTATTTTCATAATAAAATAAAATTTTAAAACTTTTTTCATAAATAAAATTATAATATCAACTGCAATATGATTAGGACTCTAATTCAGTATTCTAAGAAGAAAATTTGGCTCCAGTTAACATTTGTTAATTCTTTACAAACTGAAGGTATACTCATATGGGCAGGTGCTTGAAATTTTAGTTGGGACAACTCATAGCCTCATTGGGTTGCTTATAGCTTTAATTTCTGTTATTCTTGTTTCATCATCAGACAGTATGCTTGCTTACTTTCATTTTCAATTTATTTTGTCATGCACTTTTGTTTAAATAACGTTGAGTAAGATAAATATCTCCATCAATTAAATTTTGACCTAGCATTTAGTAACAATTTAACTAATGTGTTTGGTGCTATGAACACATACTCGCCATATCTTTATTGCTAAGGAGATATACAAATATAACTTGAATGTGCACTGTATAAATTTATCACTGGTTTATTCTTTGTTGGACTATGAGACTTAGTAGGATAATGGGATCTGTTTCAGAAAGCAGCACTGAAAAGTTTGAGAGATGCTGGTAAAGAGTGATTTCAAAGTACATCATTGGATATTGATACAGATATATATTTTTTAAGATTTTATTTATTTATTTGAGAGAAAGAGCATGAGTGGGGCAAGGAGGGGCAGAAGCAGGCTCAGGGCTCTACGTTAGGACCCTGGGATCATGACTTGAGCTGGAGGTAGATGCTTAACCAACTGAGCCATTTAGGTGCCCTCATAAAAATCTAAACTCGACACAAAAGTGAAATCTAAATGAACTCCTTGAGGAAACAGAAATGCATTTAAGACTGGTTGTGAGTAAAACTGTACCAGGAAATGTTGATCTTTTTTTGTCTTGGTCTCTGTCCTTGCCAGTTCTTACTCCTCTGTTGCCAAGACTGGCACCTGTCCCTTTGAAGATACACGCCCTGCCTCCTTCCCACCCCCAGCCCTGCCACTAACCCTGCACTCCTCCTGTACTCTCTACACTTGTCCTTCCTTTTGCACTCCCAATACACAATACAACAATGCATCTTTAACATAGTGCACCAAATACCCAGTATTCACCTACCGAAGTTATCAAATCATCCAGTAAACCTGGAATTGTTCAGGTTATAGATCCCTAGAAATATTGGTCCTCTTGCGTATCTTATAAAATACTAACAGTTATTCCATTGGTTGAATGTGGAACTTTTTTCCTAAAATGAAAAAAAGTAAAAGAATGTAGTTCTATCTCATCCAGTATCCAAAGTTGATGCATTATAACACTAGTCATCCTAGGAATGTTTATATGTATGTATCTGTTACACTACTAGAAAATGGTTTGAACATATAGTTTTCTCCGAAACTATCTGCACTAAAGGGAAGGGAGCCCAGTCATGGGTCCGTAATCGCTAGAAGTTGGCACTGCACTATGTTTTCTAGTTTGATTCTTGCTGGCCCATGGGTTTATTTTCTCAACTGTTCTCTCTTTTTCTATAATTTTTTGTTTCCATTTTTTTAAATTGTTTTGACACAGGAGGGTCAAATAAAAATTTTTGCTTACAAAGAGTATCATACTGGATATAAAACTATAGGTCTACTAGAGGCTTGAAAAACTTTCAAGAAAAATCAGTAGGCATTTGGAGATTGGAAGGAGATGTTTGTCATTATGGAGGGCCCCATAAACACCTCTGCAGCCTGGAAGAATGGACCAAAAATGGATAGGATGGGAAACTGTGTGAAGCTATGGCCCCAGAGGGTTATTTTGACATCAAAGGTTTTGTTCTTTATTGTTTTGTTTTGTTTTTTAAGAACAAAGCATTATTTTATTTCTTTAAAGATTTTATTTATTTATTTGATAGAGATAAACACAGCTAGAGAGAGAACACAAGCGGGGGGAGTGAGAGAAGGAGAAGCAGGCTTCCCACTGAGCAGAGAGCCTGAAGCGAGACTTGATCCCAGGACACCTGGATCATGACCTGAGTCAAAGGCAGTCGCTTAAGGAATGAGCCACCCAGATGCCCAGACATCAAAGGTTTTAAAGAAAAAAGAGTATTTGCCATTTTAGCAAATTAACATAGTTCTAAATGTATGATGCCTCCTACAGAGTTTGCTCAGTAATGGCTCCCATTTCCAAACATGCCTAACACTAAATGGGGTAGATGATGTACAGTAAAAGCACATCTTCAACTATTCATTTCAGGTGCAGCAAGTCATAATTAAGCTGTTGGATTTATCAAGGTTAATGGAGCCTGAGTTTGCTACTAGTGTATTTTTGATACTTGCTCATTAATTTTTTTCAACAGGTAGGTTTATTAGCTAGTGCTAATTTAACTTTGAAGATGATTTTATCTAGTAGCCTCATTTTCCGCTGTGAATTAGAAAAAAGTAAAATTTTTTATTTGATTAATTAATAACTTTGTCCACATCAAGGCAACTACTGAATCATGGTCTTAAAAATGTATAACTAAAAAAAATAAACAAAAAACCGAAAAACAAAAAGGTATAGCTATTCCAAGTAGCTATGAAGGAGTGAGATGAGGGTGACCAGGTGGTTCAGTTGATTAAGCCTTCAACTCTTGATTTTTGGCTCAGGTCATGATCTCATGGATTGTGGGATCAAGCCACACATTAGGCTCCTCACTCAACAGTGGGGCCTGCTTAGGATTCTCTCTCTCTCCCTCTCCCTCTGCCTCTTCTGTTCATTCTCTCTCTCTCTCTTTCTCTCTGTCTCTCAAATAAAGAAATAAATAAAATCTTTAAATAAAGGAGTGAGATGAAGAATCCCACATAGATGGGATATAAATGTATGAAACCACAGCAAGAGACCCTAATGCATTAGTTTCAGAAAGTCACCTTCAAGACTCAGATTCAGAGGCACTTGTCTACCTGTGTATAGGCAGTAAATTGTTAAGTCTAAGTTTCCCCCCACGAGTAAAGTGAAGAAAAATAGTATCTGCCAGATTGAGTTGTGAGGAGTAAATAAGGGAATGCATGTAAAGTACTTAGTACAAAGTACGCAGGTGGGAACTGAGTATCTGGCAGTTACTAAGTGAACTCTGAACACAGCATAGCAGAAAGCTTTCTCTCACCAAGGAACCTATCATGGCTCCACAAATGTAGCCCTGTAGTCTCCTAGAAATCATACCAGTAAACAGTCATCACCTTGGGGTTTAGAACTGATTATTAATTATATATGTAACTGTTCGAATGAGGAAGTAACACCATTTCTAAAGACTAGTATTTGACAGGACACACACTGGATTTGGGCAAGCACTATAGTTCTCAATTATCTGTAATTAGGGTTTTAAGTAAATAGTGAGTTAAGGAAGGAAACAATATAAAGAATTTATAGAGACCACTTAAACATATTTTAACCAGCTGCCATCAAAGACCCTTAAAATGTTAGTATCTTCTGTGAGCCAATTATGCAGGTACCTATTTCCAAAATGTCTTATGAAGTCTTAGGAAATAATTTAATTGGTACTTTATAGGATTTTATTTTTGTTAATGTGTTTATTCTAAAAGGATCATACTCAATGAAAGAGGAAAGAGAAAGTGACAGTTTAAAGATATTTAAGAAGGAAGGCTAAATGGAAAATATAATGACTACAGAATGATTGACCTAACTAAAGTTTAAACTGATCAGTTTGAAATTAGAGTGGTATAAACACCACCCTGATATTGAGGTTTCAACTTGTGTGTGTGTGTGTGTGTTTTCCACTATAGCCCAGCAAAAATGGGAGTATTATTCACAACTCTGAAGTCAACATTGTGTACTGCATCATTTCATAGGCATGTAGGACAAGTCCAGGGAAATAAGTTATTCATGCGCTTCAGAAAAGAGCCTTATTTAACTGGTTTCCCCCATTTCTTTCCATTTATGTCATCTTCTGCCAGGAGGAATTCAATTTACTGCTAATTTGCAGTAGAACTGTCTTAGCTTGTTGATTCCCCACAAGCACTTTTACATATAGATCACATTAAATTTCTAGAGCCATTATACCACAAACATCCCATTACAAAGGAGCTTGTTACGAGAATGATAGGAGTTGGAACTTTACCAGATTGAGTAATCAAAAATACAAACTTGAGTTTGCATTAGTCCAGACACATATGCAGCCTCCTTGGAATCACAGACAAGGTATTTTAAATTCTTGTAACCCCAAGTGGATTTGGCTTTTTATCTTATCTAAGAAACAGAGAGAAATCTATTAAGTTTTCTCTTATGATTACTTTTGGAACAATAAGTTCAGTATTTTAGAGGATCCATGAAAATTAACTACCATATCTAAGACAGATTTGTTGTTTTTTTTCTTTTTGGTTGACTTGTCCAAACTACTTTACATCTATTTGTCTCAGTTTCCCCAAATCCAAAGTCAGTCCATCCATGTGTTTTATCAGTACAAAACTATCAATAACTCCTACTTTTTGAGCACAGACTATGCAAAAGGAATTTATACATTGTCTCTTACATCAGATGTACAAGTAGTTACATGGGAAAAACTGAGGCCCATGTTAACATGGGAAGTAACCTTTTATTTGTGTGTGTGTGTGTGTGTGTGTGTGTGTGTGTATATATATGTATATATATATGGTATTTTTTCTGGACTTGAAAGCCACAAAAAGTTTCAAACTTCTCTATTATTTGGTTAGAATATGAATTTATAATTTGGTAACTTGGTAAAAAGATTTGGAACATCTACTGTATACCAGTTATAGTGGCTTAAAGAAAGAAAAACATATGAAAAAGGATAAATTACCACCTAAACCTTGCTCATTACGAATTTACAGTCAGGTGAGAGAGACAGGAATTTAAGTTGATTATAAGATCAAATAACTATAATGAAAAGTTATGGGTATAATCTGACAGGAACAAAAATCTTATATCTTCTCTGCTTTTTGGGGTGTATTATTACATACTGTTTCAAGTTATGCTTTCTGAAATGACATTAAAATTTACATTATTTAGTAAAGTATTGTGTTTTTTTGTTTCTTTTTTTAAAGATTTTATTTATTTGACAGAGAGAAACACAGCCAGAGAGGGAACACAAGCAGCAGGAGTGAGAGAGGGAGAAGCAGGCTTCCCACTGAGCAGGCAGCCTGATGCGGGGCTTGATCCGGGACTTGATCCGGGACTCTAGGATCATGACCTGAGCTGAAGGCAGAGGCTTAACTGCTGAGCCACCAAGGCACTCCTAAAGTATTATGTTTTTAGAGTGATATATTTAGAATGCATATGTGCACGTATGCGTTCTAGAGACATAGAGTAAAGCACAGTCTAAGGTCAAAGTATTATTAAATGTATTTTGACCATATATGTTCTTAAAAGATATCTTCATAAAATATATTGGATTATTCACAATTGAAAGATCAGCAGGACTGTTTGGCATTCCACTCATTTTGGGATGTCCCAAATTGATACAGCTTACTAGATTAATGTCTAGATCAAAATTAATGCCTAGTGGACAACTTTATATCTAAAATGATACCCGTATCATTTTATGCAAAAAAAGGTCATAGGATAACTAACTGAATTTGTTCTCCAATATCTTTTGATATTAAAATTAACTTTAAAAAATGGAAATGAGGCTTTTTTGTTAAATGCGATAGTCTGAACATGGACATTAGCCTTCATGTTTTCTCCAGACTTCAGATATTGTTAATGCCCATGGAAAATTTGGTAGGAATGGCCTTAGGAAAGGAGAAGAATGGTGGGGAACATGGCAATAGTAATGAAAAGAGAATCAGAGAGGAATTAGCAGCATTAACATTTGGAAGGCTGAAAACCCAAGAGGTAAGTAGTAACTGATTTAGCAAACCAAGAAACCTGAATCCTAAACTGGAATGAAGAAGAAAGAATAAATGTAGTCTCCCAGGGAATACCTCAAAAGTTAAGGAATTGGCAATACCAGTTTATCTGAAATTGGGATAAGGTAGGGCCACATAGGAAGATCAGTTGGAAGTCTGTTTAATAAGTAATTAGAACATGGGTGCCTGGGTGTTTCAGTAGGTTAAGGATCCCAAGGACCTGGGATCAGTCCCACATCAGGCTCCAAGCAAAGAGCCTGCTTCTCTCTCTCCCTCTAACCCGCCCCTGGCTTGTGCTCTCTCTCTTGCTCACTCTCTCAAATAAATAAAATCTTTAGGAAAAAAAGTAATTAGAACAGTCTGGACTCCCCTTCTCTTCTAAGCAAAGGCTTTCTGACTAGAGGATACCAGGCACAGTTGAGGGAAGGGCAACTTTCTAAAAATCTGGTGATGAGACGTTTTATTAGCATGTTGAACTTCCAGCTCACTTTCCCTCTCAGCTCTCAGAAGCTGGCAGTAGGCTATACCTAACAAAAAGATTGGAAGTTTTGTGATGAAAGACACCAGTCCAAAGGTAAGATTCTATACTTCCTTAGAAAGTTGCCAAAGAAAACAATCCTGTAGGCCTGTAGTTGAAAAGCCCCACCTACAGTTAGCATTTCTTATCAACTGTTTTGTGTCCCACACAGTCCTGAGACTCACCAAGTATTTGAAGAAAGGCCTTAATAAAGGATTTGAATTAATGAATCTAAATTGTTATATTAAAAATATTTAGAGAAAAGAGAGGTGATATGGGAGCAATGACAGTGAACCGATCAATGGATCAATGGATCAACGGATGGATCGATGAGATAAGAGGACCCATGGCAGTCACAAAGCAAGTTAAAAAAGTCAGAGATGCGGGGTGCCTGGGTGGCTCAGTCATTTAAGCATTGGACCCTTGATTTCGACTCAGGTTATGATCTCAGTATCATGAGATTGAGCCCCATGTGGGGCTCCATGCTCAGCTAGAAATCAGCTTTAGATTCTCTGTTCCTCCCGCAACTTGCCTACGTGTTTGTGTGTGCAGTCTCTCTCTCTTTCAAATAAATAAATCTTTAATTTTTTTTTTAAAAATCAGAGCTAAAGAGAGTTCTTTAAAATAGGCATTTGGTAGTTGAAAAAAATCAGTAGGTGAGTTGGACATAAGGATTAAGGAAATATCAGTGAAAGAACAAAAATATTTAAAAATTAAATGACCAGCCATCTTACTTAGAGATTTGAAAATAAACATTAAAAAGTTATAGCTGAAAAGTGACTCCCTATAAATCAATGTCCCTCAACCTGGGCTTTATTGACATTTTGGGCCAGGTGGTTCTCGGTTGTGCAGAGCTATCCTGCATATTGCAAAAGCTTTAAAAGCACCATGGCCTCCACCCACTAGATGTCAATAGCTACCCTCTCTCCTTTCCCCCATTAGTGGTAACCAGAATGTCTCAGGAATTCCCCAATGGCCCCCCAAGGTCAGGGGTGGAGGGAAGGGTGGGTTTCCCTTGTTAAGAACCACTGCTCTAATGATGGGGATTGGAGTGTGGGGAGAGCTGCAGTGTGGAGGCATGGCTATTTTTCATGACAAATATCACAGAATTACTTGACTATTTAAACTGTGAACGTGTATGTTTTAGCTTGGGCAGCTATAACAAGAAACCATAGACAGGATAGATTAAGCAACAGAAATGTATTTATTTCTCACAGTTCTATAGGCTGGGGAGTCCAAGATCAAGATTTAGTTTCTGGTGAGCATTCTTTTCCTTGCTTTTAGTTGGCTGCCTTCTTGCTTTGTAAGGAGGTGGAGAAGGGAGATCTTGCTCTCTTCCTCTTGTTGGATTAAGGCCCACCCTTATGATCTCATTTAACCTTAATTACCTCCCAAAAGCCTTATCTCCAAATACACATTGGGAGGTCAGGATTTCCATGTATGAATTTTGGGGAGATAAAATTTAGTTTATAACAATGTACAAATTTGAATAAAAAAGAAGCTAAATACTGTATATTTTCACAGAAAAGCTATAATAAAATTAGCAACAAAAGTTATTCCTTTACTAGATTGCCAGTGGGATCACTGTCACTGAGGATGGTTTTTTTTTGTTTGTTTTATTTTGCTTTTTTAAATATTTTATTTATTTATTGGAGAGAGAGAGAGCTCACATAGGGGTGGGAGCAGAAGGAGAAGAAACAGAGAGCCCAATGTGGTATTCCATTTAGGGTTCCAAACAGGGCTTGATCCCAGGACCCTGGAATCATGACCTAAGCTGAAGATAGCCCCTAAATCAACTGAGCCACCCTGGTACCCCTCTGCGGATGTTAGTAGCAGTACTGGGAATACTTTTTGTTGTTGTTTTTTGTTTCTGTTGTTTTGTTTTTGATAGTTATATTCATGTGGCAATAATCTCAAATGGTTATTGTACAGTTTGTAATGGTTTTCGAAACTATCTCAGTATGTCTGGTTGTTTAGAAAGTGAGCTTTTTTATAATGAGCTCTTCTATAGGCAAGATTTTTTAAACAATTTTTTAAGATTTTATTTATTTGAGAACGACAGATCTGAACGGGGGTAGCAGCAGAGGGAGAGGGACAAGCAGACTCAGTGGGGAGCCTGACACCGGGCTTGATCCCAGAACCCTGAGTTTATAACCAAGCTAAAGTCAGATGCCTAAGTCACACAGGTGCCCCAGGCAAGGTGTAAGGGGTATGTGTGTGTGTGTGTGTGTGTGTGTGTGTGTGTGTGTGTGTGTGTGTTTTGATTATTTGCTTACTTCTTTGTTTTAGATAGGCTTGGACATCCATTTTTACCATATTTTTCATGTGATTCCGGAAAAAAGAAACATTCCTCAAGCATGTTTATATCACACCAGAAATATATAGGCAATTACTCTATTTTTATAAATTGTTAACCAATTTTTCAAAATCCTAAATATGGCATTAGTAACAGATATTTGTCTTAGTTGGTCTAAGAAGTACTCCTGGCTAATTTAAATCATTTGATGCTGTGGTTATTTCCCTGTATGCTCAATCCTTTAAAGAGTCATTCAGTTTAAAGTTTTTATTTGGTCAGTTCATTAAAAAAAATCAAATCTTCCTCGTCAAAGTGATCAAAGCTTTATGTAGATTTTTAAACAAATAATTAATCTTAGTTTTACTATTACATTCATCAATATAGTAAAAAACTATAGCGGAGGTACTATTGAAAAAATTACCCCATTTATCAAGCTGACATTTTGGCTATTTCACAAAAAAAGCAAATTCCATCATTGGTGTATATAGAGGCAAATTCAAATCGAATTATTCGTTCCACTTGGAGTTGTTTGATTAATGAGATCTTGCTTGGTTTTATTAATCTTTCTGCATTCTTCACATCTCTCTTTTGACACATAACTATTCTCTTTGAAACCACCTTCATTTTTTTTAAGCATAATGCAAATTTAACTATAGGTTTGGAATTTTTTTTTCCTTCTAGAAATCTTTCATAAACTATTTATAGGACCTTTATTTGTAAGCTAGTTATCTCCCCTATTACATATTGTGAAGATCTGTTTTTCTAACCTCTGTTAATAAAATCCACCTAGAAAAGAAAATGAAACGTTAAAATAATTGAGACCTTTTGCCTCAAGCTTATATGTCTTACCATGCCTTCTAGAATATGAAAAGATACCTAAGTGCAGCTTTAGATTTTTAACATCAGAACAATGGGCCTTAGTAGTCCTCTCAAGGCCAATGTCAGGCCTTTAATGCTATCTTTTTTTTTTTTTACTTTAAATTTATTTTATTTTTTCAGTGTCCAAAGATTCATTGCCCATGCCCCACACCCAGTGCTCCATGCAATACGTGCCCTCAGGCCTTTAATGCTATCTTTGAAGCAAGTGTGAACAGAATCGAAGTTGCTTTTAAGAACTCTATGGCTACTGTGATAACTGAAAGCCAAATATATTTAATAGATGGATGAATAGTGTAAATGTTTACCATGTCAGCTTCGTGGATTAGTTGACCTTTTACTGGTCTCTTGACCGCCATTAATGGGCTTGCTGCTTATCTTACCTACTGTCAAAACCACGACAGCTTTAAGCAGGAAACACAGTTGACTCCCAATACCACTGCTCCTTGGAGAACAAGGGAACTCTGCCTTTAACGCTCACTGGATACAGTCTGGAGTTAGGAAACTCAGTTAGGAGACTGAGGCAGGAATATCTAAACATAGGAAGGTTATAAATTCAAGAGTTTGACAAAGCAAGGCGCATAGCTCCTAGCTAGTGGATTCACAGGGAACATGATCTATTGGAGATTAGGAGTGCACTAGAATCAAGATAGAATTTCATCCCTGCCTAATGTGCTATATTTTCAGGGTTTCAGAACCCTACTGGGGACTTTTATTCAGAAGAGAGTCTTACTCCTACACGGGCATCATTTCTTATTGCTCCTGCAATAAAATCCAGGACTATCCAGAAATCTGGATTCAGATTCCTTTTATAACCTCTTTCTACTTTCACCCTTCCTAAGGCAAAATACTTTTTTTAACAGGGTGGAGAGGCCAACTGTCTGTAAGGTCAGGAAAGAAATAGGTTAGACTTTGCGGGTCACATAATCTCTGTTGCAAACTACTCAGCTCTGCCCTCGTGGGCAGGAAGCGACCAGAGATACATTACAGTGTGGTGTGGTTATACACCAGGGCACCTTTACTTAAAAACAGGTGGCTGACTAGACTTGTCCCCTGGGCCAGAGTTCTCTGGCTCCAGTTCTAGATTAGTCAATTTATAAATTGTGAATTGTGACTGTTTAATAGAATATGCAATCAATTTATAGACCACAACCAGGGTTTTATTTATCTGTGGGAGCTTTAATTCCCCAGCCACTGCATTGTAAAGGTGAACCCTGATCCTTACGATGGGTTTATTTATAGGATTTCTGGTAACATGCAGGGGCACCAAGGCCTCCAAACTTTCCGGGATTAGCAGCAAGGGGATCGGCTACCAGCATGATCTGGTCAGATTGGATGAGGTTGTCTTTGACAGCTCTCTTGGAAGCCTCATCCATGTGTTCCTGGTAATGGTCTACTCTCCAATCTGAGATGAACTGGCGATTGTAGAAATCTGGGCCACGTGACCACTCCCCTCTCTCAGACTCGGAGGTTCTCTCCGGCGAATAGCTAGCAGCTCATTGCGCAGAGGCAGAACAGGGCCAGTAGCTTCTGTTGAAGCAAGTATGGCTGGATTAGGGGCCTCATGTTTCCTTTAATGAAGCATTTGCCATCTTTGCAATGTGCCACAGTGTGGCAGTTTTCCTGCATGTGAAGGCACGCATAGACTGCAGATATCCCTTGGACTGCGTGACTGCAGGCTTAGACAAGAGTTCCTCACCCATGGCTCCGCAACTCAAAAAGGCCAGTTTTTGTTTTATTTATTTATTTTTTTAACAGTTGCTTGTTTCTATTACTCTTTCATATTCTTTTAAAAAATTCTGGGGAGTGCCTGGGTGGTTCAGTTGGTTAAACATTAGACTCTTGTTTCGGCTCAGGTCATGATCTTAGGGTGGTGAGATGGAGCCCCAGGTGAGGCTCTCGCTCTGAGGGAGATTCTTGAAGATTCTCCCCCTCAGCCCCTCCCCACCCATGCATGCAGCTTGTGGGAGCTCTCTCGCTCAAATCTTAAAAAAAAAAAAGTTCTGGGAATTAAATAAAACAAGAAAGAAAATTAGGTATGATTATAAATGGAAAGATATAAACTTATTTACAAATGATAAGATATTACTCAAAAATCCAGGAGATTCACCTGAAAACCCTTTGGAAGGGTGGGTCCCAAAGTTACTTGGGGATGGCAATCACCTGGGGGAATGCCATAAAAAACTTAGTACCTGCTCCTCACTCCAAAGAGATTGTGATTTAATTGGCCCAGCCAGTGTTTTATTTCTTTTTTAGATATGGGATTTAAAAAAAAATCAGAAAATACCAATGCATATCTGTTGTACGTAGTAAGAGTATGAACTGTTTTGTGAAACCTTGTTTTCGGATACATATTTTATGTCTATTTGTGTATTGGCTGTGAAGCAAAATCTATTTACCCATGAACATGGTGTAAAAAGTTTTCAGTCTGCATTAAATTAGCTAAAATATGTATAGACTTAAAAGAGGAGCTACACTGACTTCCTTTGGAATTTGTTACCTAGAATAATATTTGAATTATTGATAGCACTTGGCCTAAAGGGAACTCCAGAGGCAAGAAGTCCTTCCAGAAATGCCATCATGGGTATCACAAAGGAAACTGAGCTCCTCTTTAGGAACAAGGCCTAAGCACAGCTGGGAAGGCAGGTAGCCAAGTATCTCCCCCATCCGCAGTGCCTAGACCATCTGACCCACCGACAACAGTTCCACTAACTCCCTGCTTTTCCTTTTCTGCCTTTTTTAATTATTCATATCTCAATTAAGCAGAATAAGAGAAGAGAAAGAAGTTTCAGATGAAGGAAACTTCCCCGGGGGTAAAATAATCCTGGTTTAGGTGAAAGAGTAACCGGAAAGTCCTCCTCACCCTGTCTTGTCTCAGATGAAGGATCTTTGTGGCATTTGTTTTCCTCTCTTCACCTGCATCCTGACTTTGCTTGTCTTCTTTCCACATGTGACTCAAACATAAATTGAGGTGAGAAAGGGGAGGGTTTTTTTTAGGTTGTAAATTCTGGGACTCCAAGTTGCCCTGAGGAAATTCAGGTAATGTTGGGCTGAGGAGGAGGAAGAAAAGGAGGGAAAGATACGGAAGAAAGGTATTATAGAATGGACTTTTGGTATAGTTATTTCTGTTAGGGGGAGGCAGAAACCCTACAGGTTTGTAGGGGGTGAATGAGAAAACCATATGAAAGTTAATTCATCTGGCTTAAAGATGCAGAATGGAAGGGCTGGTCAGAGTTTCTTACCTTACAGATCACATGGTACTTAGTAACAAATTAACACAAACAAAACAAGACCTTACCATACATTTATTTTTGTTTTTTGAAATGGGTAAGAGTCTCATTGTAGATTATACCTAAAATTAGGTTTTAGATTATATGTTTTATATTTATAATATATTATATATATATTATATATAATATAATTATATACATTTCATATAAAATGTATTTAGATTATACCTAAAAATCAGGAAGGACTTCAAAATCATATGCCATCATCTCTCTCCTTTTTATTTTAATTTCTATTGAGCTGAAGTATTGAGAATAAGTCAGAGATAGTAAGTGCAGGGAAGAAAGTAGATCCCAGGTTTTAAGATTCCTGATTAGATTGTTTCCATCATAGCAAACTTCTTTCTCTTCATAAAGAAAAGGTTACATTTTGCTGTATGTTATTATGCAGTCCATTTATATATGTTCATCATACTTTCAGGAACTGTTTATTGAATTCTTATTGTATGCCAGTCACTCTAAGTGCTTCTCTCTAAAAGTAGAAGGAGCAGACTTGGTGTCTGCCCTCTGGAAACTCGTGCCTGGAGACACTGAGACACTGGATGTGTCAGAGAGATGCATTGAAAATGGGATATACTTTGAAAATACTCAGTTCTGGAGGGGAAAGGCAGTTGAATATGGGTTTCCTACGTTCTCATGTCTGTCAGTGTTCATTAAATCCTGTTTCCTAGAATGTGAGAACAGCTTCCTACCTCCATTTTCTTTAAATTAAAAAAAAAAAAAAAAGTCAAAGACTATCACAAAAATGAAGATGTGATGAAATAAAGAAACCTCAAATGCTAAAAAAAAAATCCCAGATTTGATTTTTTAAATGTTGTCTTAAAATTTGCACTGAAATATCTCCTCAGTGTTTCCTCAATTTGTACATGCTTTACCCTAGAAGAAATAACAGTCAGCAAGACATGCTAATTTTTAAAAAGTCATCTTTGTCAAGTGTTGCTTTGAGAGCCAAAAGCCAAATGTCCCACCTCCTGAGGATGGCTGTATGTAACAGTGGAATGCAAATATTTATACTGGAATTATTTTCATAGGTGTCAATCTTATGTCTTAAGGTGGTTCAAATTAATCGAAGAGAAAATAAAAAAAATCTTTCCACTGTAATTTTACAACAAAAGAAGTAAAACACTTGGTGAGTAAAATATTTTGGTGTCTTAAAAGTGTGCATTTTCATATAAGTATCTGCTCAAAATTAGAAAGTAAATTACAGATAAGTAACAAATATCATACAAACATGAAAGAAAAATACAGATATTTGAAGACATCTATAGTAGGAATATTCTGATCCAGAAGCATGTTCACAGAGAATACTTTCTGTTTAGAACAAACTAAGATTTAGGAGTTTCCCCAAGTTGTTTGCTACTTGTTTGATTTTCTTACAAAGTAGAAATAAATATTTTTATTGTAATAAACCAAATGATAACCTGAGGTGCTTAATAAGAGTTATAATATTAGGCAGCTATTAGGGCAGACTGATTGTGGCTTATATTTTATTGATTGTGTATGCCAAAATAAAGCTTTCATATAGTTGCAAATGCTGAGTTCCCTTTAAGAAAATCCATAGCAGTTTCAGGGAAAAGTGAGTATGTATATGTATAGACCTATGTATGTCTACGTATGCGCGATGTATAATATATACACATGAATCTAATTGATATGTAATGTATATAATGTAATATATATTTAATGTAGGACTTATATATTGCCACAAACACCTTGGATTCACACTCTTGTTACTAGAATCTTAATTTAAAAATATAAACATTTTGGAAATTTTTCCATGCCCAACAAATAAAACTTATTCCTGCTTTTAAATGGCTCTGTAGTGTTCTACTTTATGATACTTCCATAATTTACTTAACCAGTTCTGACTGAAAGATATAGTGTCGGGACACCTGGGTGGCTCAGTCAGTTAAGCATCTGATTCTTGATCTCACCTCAGGTCGTGACCTCAGGGTCATGACTTCAAGCCCCGAGTTAAGTCCAGTTTAAAAAAAAAAAAAGCTATAGTATCAACTTTAGAGCTTAGGAAAGAATTGGAACAATTAATGCATAGTTAAGGGTGTTGTATCAGTGAAATGGGAAAATACGCCAACCTAAAGAAGTTGCGTGGTTTCCATATTTAATTTCACATAAACGGAATTACTGTGGCAGTGAAACTAAGACACAGAAAGCTTAGAAGGAGGCAGTTCCCACCATGAGTAAGTACAGTCCCAGGGCATTAAGATGTCATCTCCATGTCCAGTAACTTCTAGATGCGTTTTTTTCAGGTTCACATAGGCAAGTGGGTGGTTCAGTTTCATCGCAACCACTGTGTGACCCATTATCCTCCTTTTTAATGGAATTATTAGTACATTGTATTGAAACTAGTATTTTCCAGTTTTAATGGTTTTTTTTTAACACACTATTTGATTCCTTATGAAAATATTGTTAGGGGAAGCAGATTGCAAATGTCACAAAGGCAGAATAGAAGCTCATAAGTTAAATGATGTGCCTAAGATCACACAGATAGAAAGCATCAGGGCTGGGACTAGAAAAGTTGATAAAGAAAATTTCAGTGTTGGTTGTCATTTTGCCTCTCTACAAATAAACACATAATTTTATTTTGAACCATAAATATTTTGTACACTGTTAATATCTTCCATGATAATGGCATGGTCTTTTCTATTCCTAAGAATTTCCAGCCAGTCCTTACTTGAGCAGCGCTCATCATAGCACCTTCACATCACCAACCAAATGTGAAAGTGCTGATTCCCAATATTTCAAAGAAAGCCTTGAGCATCTAGATGATCTCAAATGGACCATCTTTCCGTTTTGCCCACCCCATTTATCTAACTGTGTAGTCTGAGCATACTGGCATGTAGTGGGGGTTGTTCCATTTCCCTTTTCAGCCAGGAATAACTCTTTTTCTTTAGGGGACTGCTCCTGAATCCATGTAGCTTTGGAGAGGCTGACAGTCAAGATCTCAAAAATCACTCACCTCTTCTCGGCATAGTGGTCAATCACACTATTTTATATCCCTGAAGACAAAATTAGATCCAGAGATTGGGCATGAGATGTATCCCAAGATCATCAGAGTTAAGACCTTTAATTCTCTGAAATAGTGCTAGAAGGGTGGGGAGTTTTCCCCAGGTTGCAAGAGGTCTGTTCTGGGCCCTGACAGCTGACCTCTACTGAGTAGTCCTGACTGTAGATGGAGGGAAATACAATCAGATACGATCAATGGTCGAGGAGGCAAGAGAGAGAGAGAGAGAGAGAGAGATGACTAACTAGCAGCGAGTCCCGGATTTCAATCGCTGAAGATCAGATTCCCTCGACTCTGAGAAATGTGTCAACATACCTATTAGTCACGTGAGTCCCTTTTAAAACATGCTTGCTATGATGAGAGTTGAACGTCCACCTCTGAGAGAATGCTAGATTTCTGCAAAAGTATCCCTGCCTAGGATTCTGTTCCATGGATTCCCCATGGTAGGGTCTCCATCACGCTGCTCAGCCTTTACCAACCTCCTTTCAGGTAATACTAAATCCCGCCTCTACTAGCTAGTCAGTAGTGGAAGTTCTCATCACCTGCAACAGCCACCTACCTATCTACAGCTGTTACAGGATTTAAAAATCCTTCATATGCACAGACTACCTGCATTTACAAAATGTTGGTGAATTTTTTTGAAGGCAATGTCTAGTTTCTTCATGAGAAATTGAATCTCTTTACCCACTACTGATGGAATTTTTGTAAGACAAATTTTGCTAGCTTTTGACAGAAGTAGCTCAATTTTCCACCAGTGATTGAGAGGATAGGAAGAGAGCTGTTAACTGTTCTCTGCCTTGGCTACTGTCTTTTTCTGTCAGTCACCCTTACTTAGCGAGGAAGTACAGTCACAGGCAAACACGAGCAAATCCGCTGATGGAGTTACTGGAGTACGGTTGAGGGCTATGGTGCTGTCCGAAAAGAATGTGCCAAGTTCCACTGCCCCCCGAGAGAAGAGAAATGGCCTTTCTCTTCTTTGATCGAGAATATAATTTTCTAGTTATTTGAAGAGGTGCTTCCACTGGAAGTTCTAAAATTCTTTAGTTACTATTTAAAACACTTACGTTACATTCCAATGATCATTACTTGCCTGATTTAAAATACTCCACCTGAAAGATAATCCTTAATGGGGGTGGAATAGGCAACTTGAATACTCCTCTAATCTCAGACCTTGTCTGGAAGATTTTTCTAAAGATATAGCACTCTCATTATCTGAAAAGTATTTACTTGTCCTCTTGAGCATATTTTCCCACATATTTAAGCCCTTTACAGTACGGTTCACAAAAAAAAAATCTGAAAGACTCTCTGAAGACTAACAAATTACTACGTTTTCATTTAAGTTTTATTAGGTCCTTTTATTGTTGCATTATTTTCTGAAAATGTATTTGTTCTAAAGGGTTTTTGTGTGTGTGTGTGTTTGTTTTAAAAAGTTGAGAATGTGGTAGCCACCTTAACTGGATATTTTGTTTTATGGCTCATACTTTGCAAGTGGAATCAGTAATTGGAAGTGTTAAAATGAGTAAAGGTTAGATAGCAGTAGCTTCTTTAATGAGATCTTGGATTCTACTCATTTAGTCTTTTTTGTTTTGAGGGGTTTTTTGTTTGTTTTTTGCCTGTAGGGCTAATTATTTGATATAAAAATGAATAGTAAGTTGAATGTGAATGAAGTTTAACAGTGTCTTTCTGTTTATGCCAAGCTGTGCTCTTGATAATAGTGTCTTAGGGTTTGATTTAGTGCTTTATTACTTCAGCCATTATCATGGCAGTGCATGGTACATCCCAGCTGGCTTTCAACAAAGCATGTCATCAGTTCCAACAAAGCTGCTATTCGGTCCTTGATACCATATTGCTCTTGTGATTTCAAAAGAAAGAGATGGCAATATTGGATATTGTAATTATGATTTTTAACATTTAGATTTTCATTGTTTCTTCATGATAGAGTATAATATTTTTGAGTTGCCCTACTTAAAAATGCTTATTAGGTCCTTTGTTAAAGATTAGTTTTTATGATTAATATATGAAGACTCTACTTTATACTGCAAAACTTCATTACGCTAACCTAGATGACAGTTACTTCTTATCAAAGAGGGCATTATGCAAAAATTATGACAAAAGCTATAAGCTTATAATTATATAAGTTCAGTAATTAAATATAAATTACAAAGCCATTTTCATAATATGCATAGGTGGTTATGAGTTGTCCCCGCCAACTTTCTTTCCTTTTTTTATTCTATTTTTAACCACTCACATCTTTATTTACTCAATTTCTTTAGTAGAAACATTAGGTTCTAGATATAATCACTATGCAAATGTTTTTATAATAGTTGACACAGATGGTATCGCTTGCCTGCACATCACTAATGACCAAAGGTAACAAAACAAAACCAAACAAAAAACTGATTAAAAGGGCTTTGTAAATATTTGGGATATATCCGATTCTGAGAAAAATTTATAATGAAAATGTTGTCTTAGTTTAGGAAATCATTGAAATCATTGGTCTTTGCTACCAACTAAAATTGAACTTCCTAAATTTCAGAGGTGGAATATTTAAACCCGAATGCTCCTATTACATCTCTGCCACTTGTAGTTTTCAGTGTTTAAAGGCAAATATATTTGGACATCCATCTCTGAATCTCTCACACTATATAACCATAACATGGCCGCTTGGATAGCAGAGGTAATTGGGCCTATACAGGCAAAAGCAAGAACCTAAACCTGATCCCACAGGATCAGGGCTTAATGAGGAAAGGGTTGTAGTAGTGCTGATTGCCTGGTCTTCCTTTGTCCCTCTATGCCCACCGTGCTCCAAGGAAAGAACCAAGCCCAAGCCCTGGAAGTAGGGCATTCATTTTCTAGAGCTGCCTTAACAAAGGACCTGAATGGCTTTAAACAGCAGATATGTATTCTGTCAGAGTCCTTGAGGTGAGAAGGCCAAAATCCCAGTGTTTGCAGAGACACACTGCCTCTGAAGAATACGCAGAATTCTTTTATCTTTTTCCTGCTTTCTGGTGCTCATATGCTCTCTCACTATCAAATAAGTAAGATCCTAAAGAAAAAAAAAAAAAGAACTTGGGGAGAACAGAAACTGTGGCTTAAGGGAAAAAAATCTTCATAAAGATTAGAGAAGATACTGCATCTATGAAACAAACAAGATCAGGTGTTTTTTTTGTTTAAGCCCTACACCCACCATGGGACAAGAGTTGCAAATTCTATCAACTGAGCCAGCCAGGCGCAACCCCTCCCCCCTTTTAATATGTATATTTTTGGGGCGCCTGGGTGGCTCAGTTGGTTAAGCGACTGCCTTTGGCTTAGGTCATGGTCCCGGAGACCCGGGATCAACCCCACATCAGGCTCCCTGCTCGGCGGGGGGCCTGCTTCTCCCTCTCACTCCCCCTGCTTGTGTTCCCTCTCTGGCTGTGTTTCTCTCTGTCAAATAAATAAAATCTAAAAAAAAAAAAAATGTATATTTTTAAGTAAACTCTCTATCCAATGTGGGACTCAAACTCATAACCCTGAGATCAAGAATCGTGTGATCTACTGACTGAGCCAAGCCAGGCACCCTTGGTCAGGCACCGTTTTTTTCAGAAAAGTGGAAAACAAAACAGCTTTGTGAAGTTAGGAGGAATAAAAATCACAGAAGTTTGGAGATTAAATTTGAGCTAATATCCCAGAGATAAGGAAAAAAAGACAAGAAAGGATGGAAAAAAGGAGAGAAAATAAGAACTTTTGGGACCAACCCAGAAGTTCAAAAAATAAGCATTGAATAAAGAGAACAGAGGGACTGTGTGAGAGCAGTCATCAATAAAGTCATTGAAGAAAATTTCTTAGTACTTAAAGAAATGTATTTCCAGATTGAGAGAGTCCATTACAATGGATGAGAACGAATTCATACCGAAGCAGCTCATAATGTTTTAGAACATGGGGAGCTATAGGAGGTTCAGTGAGGTTCTAGAGGAAATAAAGAAGTTACACAGTTTATAGGGATTAGAATTGCTTTGTTCTTCAATAGCTTCAGCCCTAAAAGCCAGGAGGCACCAGAAAAATGCCTATTCATTTCAAAGAGGAATGATTTCCTGTGTAAGATTCTATATCTAGCCAAAGTATCAACTAACCGAGAGGGTTGCATGAGTACATCTGAGACGTGCACATTCTCAGTTGACCTTGATGCACCATTTCTTAGGAACCATCAGAGGATGGTTCCACCAAAACAAGAGAGCAAACCAACAGAGTTAAATCCAGAAGGAGGGAATCAGGGAGGAGGCAGGAGTAAAAGGAATCCCTAGGATAAGAGTCATGGATCATCTTTAAAAAAAAAAAAAAAGATTTATTTATTTTTAGAGAGAGCACAGGTGCAGGAGGAATGGCAGAGGGAGAGAGGGAGGGAGAGAAACTCTCAGGCAGACTTCCCACTGAGCGTGGAATGGGGCTCAATCCCAGGACCCTAAGATCATGACCTGAGCTGAAATCAAGGTCAAATTCTTGACCGACTGAGCCACCCAGGCACCCCAAGAATGAGGGATCATTTTGTACTGAGAGTGTGCACCAAGAGGGTAGCCAACCCACGCTGCCCCTGGGCAGAGGCTCTAAGAGAGTTCTCCAGACTGCCAGAGGCATCTGGAAGCACCGGGAAGGGATTTAGACAACTGCTGCAGGGCTGGGCACGGAGTATTTGTGATATGGGTATGGAAAACTCAGCAGAAAACAAAACAAAACAAAATACTAAATCTGATGATTAAAAAGACCAGGAAGAAAGAAAGCATATCCCTAATACATATAACTTTGTTTAAAGATAAGTTTTTGAAAAAGTAACAATATTTTATTAGCCCCAGAACCCGGAGTTCTGTGCTGTGTATAGAGACTGAATAAATCGCTAAAACACACCACCTGCTTCCAGGAATGCGGCTCAGCTCCTGCACAGATTGTGTTCTCTGCATTCCCGGAAGTGCTAGCGCAGTGGGTAATGAAACAACTTGGAATTTCTTTCTGTTTTGACTATGTACTCAAAGAGCTACCAGAGATGGCTCTGCTTTCAGAACGTGAGGTCCAGGTTTCCTAGAAGTCATTTTGGCCCTTTCAGACTGCTGGGGAAGATTTGAGAGCCTCATGTTGTGTAGTATACTTCAGGGAGATCACAGAATACTGATGCATTCAAAATTTTGTAAATTTCTCAATGGTTAGGACTTCTCTGTTAAGGGGAAGGGAGGGCTCTCTTTGCAAGTTCTCTAAGGCAAACTTGGCTGAGTATAAATAAAAAATCTAAGTTTTGCTCAAGCTGTGTCACAGTTTATGAAGTCTTAGGTACCAGTATTTTAGTTACTGCATAAAAAAACATGGTTTCATAGTTCACTCACGATTAGGCAAATAGGTGGTTCCTCTCGTATGGAATTTTTATTTTTATGTATGTATGTATGCATGTATGTATGTATGTATTTATTTTTAAAGATTTTATTTATTTGACAGAGAAACACAGGCAGAGGGGGAACACAAGCAGGGGGAGTGAGAGAGGGAGAAGCAGGCTTCCCACCGAGCAGGGAGCCCGATGTGGGACTCGATCGCGGGTCTCCGGGATCACGACCTGAGCCGAAGGCAGTCGCTTAACCAACTGAGCCACCGAGGCGCCCCCTCCTATGGAATTTTTAAATGAGATTTTAAAAGGATTTCTCCCCAGAAAGGTGTATGAATTTTTTTTTTTATTGTATGTTATTTACTCATTCAAAATTCAGTTACTAGTTATCATCTAGGGCTCAGGCAGTGGAATTACAAGGACAAGACATGATTTGCCCTCATAATGGTATATTTAGTCTCAAAAAAGAAAAAAAACACATCGTTATTTTTCCTTATAATTTGATAAAATGCACCTGAAATCATAGATGTAACAGAAGAAAACCAAAGGACAATATGTACACTGGGAAAGGCTTTACTAATATCCTTGTTTATGGAAAAGCTGAAGAAGCAAAATCTACCAAGGAGATAGAGTGATTGTCCAGAGTGTGAGAAAAGCTCACCAGAAAGTATCAGGAAAATCAAGGACAGGCAGGAGTTGAGGATGGCAGAAAGGCTACCAAGGAAAATTCCATCGGGAGAGAAAGAAGGTAATGACAGGAAAGGGTTAGCAGTCACTGTGACTGGGCAACAATGTCTGATTATTATTTTCTTGAACGGAACTTCGTGGATCTCTGAGGTTGAAGCACTGCAGCAAACTTGTCTGTTGGTACGGATTTTGAGGTATTATTTAAAATACCGCCCTCTGATTCTCTCCCACCTCCATTCTCTAACCTCTACTCCTGAATAATCTTTCTCCTTCTTAGCTTAACCCAAAGCTGTTTTTCTCTTAGGACCACTTTTCTTAGTGAAAATCACCAGAAGAAACTTTTCCTACATCACCTAACATTGAGGTTAGGTGGATGGCTGTTAGACCTCTCAGTGCTTAATAGCCCGGCTAATAAGGAAGAGGGAGAACCACCACTGACCCAGTGCATAGTGTGAGTGGCCCTGAACCCCTGAGCGGCATTGACTCGGACACAGCCCTCGAGATCTTTCGCCCTGGCTGCCTGCCAGCCCTCCCCTTGTCTATTTCCTTGCATCCGTCCCCTCGTCCCCTCTCTATGTGCTGGGTTGGCCCTCACCGTGTGCCGTTCAAATCACGGTAAGGGGTTGCCCAAACACTGTAGTCTTAGGCTTCCCTGCCTTCCTGCTTGTATTTGCATCAATCCTGAAACTTGTTCTTTGTGATTCATTAGGGTAACTGGAGTGTTAGGGAAAAGTGGGAAATGAGGCGAAGCTAAATGTCTCAGGCAAGTAAAGCAAAGTGTGAAAGGCAAGAAGTCCTGAATGAGTCAATGAACCAAGGAATGAGGGATTAAATTTGAATTAGTAACAGAAAGTCCAGTAGAGGGAGTCATATTAAAAGAGAATAATACTAGGGCACCTGGGTGGCTCAGGGGTCTGCCTTTGCCTCAGGTCATGAAACCATGGCTTTGGGATCGAGCCCCACATCAGGCTCCCCGGTCCACAAGGAACCTGCTTCTCCCTCTCCCTCTGTCTGCTGCTCCCCCTGCTTGTATGCTCTCTGTCTCAAATAAATAAATAAAATCTTTTTAAAAAAAGTAATACTTAACATATCCTATTTATCCCCAGTGTATCTCTCCTGATAATACCGTAGATGTTATCTCAAGGGCTGTCTTATTTTGCATTCTCCAGAAGATCTTTTTTTTTTTTTTAAAACATATATTATTTGTTTCAGGGGTACAGGTCTTTGATTCATCAGTCTTACACAACACCTGACACTCATCACAACACATTCCCCTCCCGTGTCCATCGCCCAGCTCATGTCCCCACTCCCCTCCCCTCCAGGAACCCTTAGTCTGTTAACTAAGGTTAAGAATCTGTTATGGTTTGCTTCCCTCTCTGGTTTCATCTCGTTTCGTTTTTTCTTCTCTTCCTCTGTGGTCCTCTGCCTCACTTCTTAAATTCCTTAGATCTTAAGATGCATATTGTTTAAAAAAAAAAGAGCTTATTGTTGTGCAAATGATTTACAGAAGAATTGCTCTCAGGGGAGACTGGTAAGGGTCCTGGGGGTTGGGGGCAGGTTCAGCACAAAAAGGGGAAAGACAAGGATCACTTTGGGTTATTCTCACACAGAGACTTTAGGTTGTAAAGTAACCCCTAGAGGTGCCCTGACTGAGGCAAGGGATATGGGTTTTTATCATTGCATCTGTTACATATTGGTCAATGGCTGCCTGAAGAAAGAAATTGCCAGGCACTTCTGGCTTTCTGTCGTGTTGGCAGACCAACTCCAGTAGCCGAGGGCAGTGATCTGAAAACAGCCATGAATACAGGATGTTGGAAATAAAAACCCACCAACTTAAGATAACACACAAAAAGAAACCAAAAAAAAGTGTGTGTGTGTGTGGGGGGGATGATCTGAGGAGATCAGATGAAACATTTAAAAATTACAAATTGTGCAAGATTGGAATGGAATAGCACCTAAATCTGCTCTCAGACCTTTCCAGGGATACCTAAAATGTTGCCTCTTGGTCTGGGTACAAGTGTTTTTTCAAACCTTAGAAAGTCTGAACCTGCATCCTGGCAGAGACGGTTCTCTAAGACACTACAGGAGGGACTATGATTTGAAAAGAAAATGTTCCTTGTCAAGAACTGCTACATACGTCTCTATAAAATTTCCACTGGCATTTTGTGCCTCTATACACGGGATCTTAAAAAAATCTTTAAAAACCCAGATGCTTCCCAGAACAGGGACCAAAGCCTCTATTAACTGCAATGAAAACATTCTATTTACAGGCCGGCTGCAGAGGAGGGAGTTAGCCATGTGGCTGACATCTTACCCTACACCCGAATGCCCCATACTCCGGGAGCCCCAAACAGAGCAGGGAAGGTTGCTGTTGGGAGCCAGCCAGCAAGACCTGGCGCTCTCCACCTTATTCTCTAAGGCAGCTGTTAGTAACAGGCCAGTTACAAAGAATCTGAACCTACCAATTTGCTGTAAGCAACAAGGCTAAGTTTGGCTAATAATTGTCTCGAAGTGACTTTGTCTTCGAGTGGCCTCAGCAGTAACTTCTATCTTATCTATCCCCAAAGCAGTATTTGAATTGGAAATGCTATGTGTGCATATTTTTCTTGAATGAAATAGAGGTTAGTGTTCCAATCCTGATGAGAAGGGTGGATTTTGTTCCTTGAGAGGCTTTTACCCCCTTCCTGTTGCAGAGCTGGTCTTGGGCTTGTTCTCATTGGTCCTCCCTGGGCTCCCTTCCACTGAGCCCATGTGGGTCCACATTGAGTTCCCCACTCATGGTGGCAGACATGGGAGATGTTGATTAAAAAAAAAAAAAGGATAAGGGAGAAAGTTCACATTGATTGCATCACCAAATCCTTCTCTTCAAGGTCGCTTCGTGGGTGAAGGAGCTGAGTAACCTGGAACAGAGTAGCTGTCTGGTCAGCCCATTCATGAGATTTCCCAGTCTCCTTCCTAGCTATACTCTCCTAGCAGAACTTGAAAGCAGAGATGTAAATGGATCTTAATAAATATTCAAATGAATGCAAGCTCTCCGGATCGAAATAGTTTGGGTCTTATTCTACAAGGAGAGATCAGAAAATTGCCCAAAAGAGCAGTACCATGACAAATGAATGTCACAGTCGATTTGGCTGTTAGCCTTCTTCAACTGTAGCTTATATATCCATTTATTTTACACATGTTTATTGAGCATCGACTATGCCACAGGTGTGGCAATTAGCAGGCAAGTGCAGTGCTGCAGAGGACAGGTGAAGCAACCTGCCTCAGGTACTAGCTCTGAACCCGGAAAGTTGGTGACCTTGGGCAAGTTACTTGACCTCTCTGTGCCTTGCTTTTCTCTTCCATAAAATGGCACACGGAGTAGACGTTCAGGGTAATAACCACTGTTATTACTGTTCAAGCTCGGTTCTACCCATAAAAAATCAGGAAGGCACCCGAGACTCTTCCAGTTTGGTTGGGACTAAAGATTAAAAAAAAATAATAATAATGATTGAAGCTCAGTATGACAAGTGCTATAATCAATCTATTGCAGAGCTGTGACACTAAGCAGAGGTTACTTAGTCCAAGGAGAGGAGGATGAGTTTAGGGTGTGGTAGGAGTTTGGAACCACTTAACCTAAGAGACCAGATGGTGAAATCTCCAGAAAAGACACAGACTTGAAAAAATGTGATGCTTTCTAGGAATGCTACATAATTTATTATATTCACTACTAGAGAATATACTGGGAGCCTGGTAGAGGATGAAATCAGGGTAAGAGAAAGGGCCACGGCCTGGCCAGGTTAAAAAAAGTGTCAATTTACATTGCACAAAGTTAGACAAGTCTGATTCTAGAATGTTTACTCTCAGTCTAGTGAGAACGATATATTTGAGTTGATAAGTCTGAAGGCCAAGATAGGACAGAAATTTATGAGAAAGAACTTCAGGGAGGGGTTTCGTTAGGCTGGAAAGCAGGGAAGTAGACCCCCGTGGAAACAGTGGCCAAATGTTAAAACTGTGGAGTAATAGAAGGCCACGTGGATACTTCCATGAGCAGAGGGCTGTGATGTAGTCTGGACCCAGAGGATCTCAGGGAGGAAAGGGAAAGGACAGGAAACATTACCACTGACATTCACTAACATTGGGTGTACTTCTATCCTCTCTTTTTATTGAAGACCATAATTTTCTGCTACTTTGCTGTTTTACGTAAATTGTTTAATCTTATCCTTACAGTAATTCTATCCAGTAAGTGCTATGGATAAAAGAAACTGATATACTTGGAGTTAAATGATTTGCCTAAGATGAAATAACTAATAAGATAAGCTTATACTTGAACTCAGACTGAAACTAAAGTTGATTTTTACAGAGTTTTCCAGTCTATGAACCTCTTTCCTAGTTATGTGTCCTCTTACTTTTTCTCAGTCTCCAGTTTCAACCACTGGTATTACTATCATTGTAGATTTCCTTGTATCTTTTCTTTCTTTTTCTTTTTCTTTTTTTTTAATGCGTGATTTGTAAGTGTTCACCGCTCTGCAGTGTCGTATTCCTGGGTTAGTGAACATATTTGACAAAACCCATAGTTGTTAATTCATGTCCTCAAACTTCAACTGGATCCTTATAATGTTCCCCAGACAATTTTCTCCATGTATCTTGTTCATTCTGTGGCTTCTTCCCATAAATACCTCTCAGAGTGAGACTCTAACCCTTATGTACCATCTACAAATCCATCTCCAACTCAAAAGATGTCATATTTTTCTTCTTTCACAAGGAAGGCCAAGGCAATCATGTGGACTAGCTCAAATTTCTCTTCCTTCTGTAGATTCTTTCTGTCCACTGTTTACACCCCCTCACACATTTATGTGCCTCTAAGGCAAACAGTACCTTTGGGATTTCTGAGCTCCTAATGGAATTAACCCTGTTAATTACTTTTCTTACCCACAGTTCCCAAACCATTCTTTATGGTTCTTATTTACTGTGCCTTTATAAATCCTTATTTACCTCTGGTTCCCTTAAAAATCTGCCTTTGTCCCTTCTCTTCCAATTTGTTCTCACCTCAGATCTCAGTAACAGTTAAAAGCCAGAAAATCTCACTTTTTTTAAAATCTTTTTTTTTTAAGATTTCATTTATTTATTTGACACACAGAGAGAGAGAGAGATATCACAGGTAGGCAGAAGGGCAAGCAGAGGAAGAGGGGGAAGCAGGCTCCCTGCTGAGCAGAGAGCCAGATGGAGGGCTGGATCCCAGGACTCTGAGATCATGACCTGAGCTGAAGGCAGAGGCTTAACCCTCCGAGCCACCCAGGCGCCCCAAAATCTCACTTTCCGTGGCACCACAGGTCCATGGCATATCTCGCGGGCATCTGAATTTGATCACTTACGGTATTTTTGCTTCTATGCTCTCTTTCTCTCATTCCCTACTTTCCTTTTTCCCCTCTACTGTTGATAGTTCTGCTGCTGTAGCCTTCTGCTGTCATTTTCCCCCAGTTCACTTCATTCTTCATGATAAGGTAAGGGACTAGCCTAGTCAAGCAAACTGTTTTCTCTCCTTAGAAGAGGGTGAGTGATATCGAGGAAGCTAGTAGACAGTGCTTTACAAATTCTTTACTTAACAATTGAGATTCATTTACATTTTTCCCTGTCATAGGTTGGAGGGAGTATAGCAAAAGCAGCATTTCTTGGAGTATGAATGCAATTAAATTCAGTAATAGGAATAGTTGTTCTTCCCCTAAACTTTGGGGCAAATAAAGCTTGTGAAGTCGTCGACGCATTTAGAACAGACTCTGGAAGCTTCAGTGCTTCGTGGCTTCCTCCTCCTCCGCCTCTACAAAGCCGTCTTGTTATTGACAGAGTGGAGTGTGTAAAGGCCACGAAGCAGTCTTTCATGCTCTGTCTAGCATAAGGCAGCTGCAGAAACACATGATGTGGAGCATCAGGGCCACAGCTGAAGTCCTTCCTTGTCGAGGCAGATGTGCAGCTTCAATGCCTGGGCTTGTTCGCCCCAGAAGGAATAGGGCCAGTCTGCAATCAGAACTCTCGAGCTGTGTGGCAGTCCTTTCATTTTGGTAGTCACAAAAGGACGTTGAGTTTAAAATTGTATTCTGGGAAGGAAAACATTCAATGAAATGGACACAGTATTCTCATTGTAACAAATTCTCTTTATATATATATACTCTCTGCCATATATACTCAGAGCAGGCACATAGGATGCCTTGGATTGTTTGTCTGTACTTTCCCTCTTAGAATTTATTATTGTAGTGTCGCTAGAAGGCCTGGTAAGAACCAAGGGCTCTCTAAAATGTGTCTGATACACTTAAAAACACGTAGCAAGTGAAGAAACCCAAGTACTGAAACACACCATTTTGTGTCTACCCATGTTAAATATTTAAAATTAGGTGCTGTGAAAATACCAGAATATATTGGCTTTCTTGATGACAATAAAAGTGTTCTGTCTCTTCTAAGTATTTATATACAGTTATTTATAATCACTGAGTTTACATACTATTGTCTTACTCTCTGCAGTTACCTAAGCAAATATCACTCAGCAGTGTCACAAACAATAGAAAATCAGTTTCTTCCTTTTTTTTAATCTTGTCAAATGGGTTTTCTTTTTTTTTTCTTCATTTTTTTAAAAGAGATTTTGTTTAGTTATTTGTCAGAGAGACAGAGAGTAAGCACAAGCAGGTTTCTGTGAGCAAGGAGCCCAAGGAACCCAATGCAGGACTCGATCCCAGAACCCTGGGATCATGACCCGAGCCAAAGGCAGACACTTAACTGACTGATTCTTAACTAACTGACTGAGCCAGCTTAATTTAGAAAATCATTTTCATGGGGTGCCTGGGTGGCTCAGTCATTAAGCGTCTTCCTTCAGCTCAGGTCATAATCCAGGAGACTGAGCCCCTTATTGGACTCCCTACTCCACAGGAAGCCTGCTTCTCACTCTCTAACTCCCCTGCTTCTTTTCCCTTGCTAGCTGTGTTTCTCTCTGTCAAATAAATAAATAAAATCTTTTTTTTTTTTTAAAGTAAAGTCATTTTCATGTTGACATTTTCTAAGTATGGTTTACATTCTGAAAGATGTCAAATTTGCATTATCTTTATTTTTAATGGAATTATATTTTTCCTATAATAATTATGGCTTACTGTGAATTCTTTTCCAGGTAAAATCAGTAGGCCCAAATATCTTTATGTGTTTTGTTTGTTTGTTTGTTTTTGTATCTCTGTCAAACTGTGTTTAAAAATTACTAAAGGCCTGTTTGGAAAGAAAACATTTTAAAACTGGAAAATATGTGTCACTGAAGGGAGGGAAACTGAAGCCACAACTCCTTTATACATTAGTATACCTAGAAGTTAGTATTGTGTGTAAAAATGCTTATTCAATTCATGAGTAGAACTAAGTCTACAGGGAGGAAAATTGCTGAATGGTTGATTGTGATATGTTATATAAAAACGTAGTGACCTGAGGGAGTGACTGGCAACTCGTTGTTTTATATAAAGACTCAGTATTTGGGAAAAAAATATATCAAATCCAATTTCTATTTTTAATACCCTACCGTAAGGGTCCCTGGTGATAATTATTGCTGTAGTAAACTCTTAGGATCAAGGAGTCACCGTGCAGGAAAGGGGATGGACATTAGGAATATCTCAGACTCTCTCCTCTTCCGAGCAGTCCTTCCTTGCCAAGGGAACGGTAGGCTCAGGAAATCTGTAGCGTTTTCTGCTGGTTTTCTTGATAATTTGTGCTCAGAATTCATATCACCTTTAATATAACAGAACAATTTGAGCTTAAGGCCCCAGAACTTTATAACTACATTTCCTTGGGAGTAAGGACATTTCTTCTTTTCCTAAGAAAAGTCCCTTATTGAGCTTAAGAAGTGTTCCACAGAGTAAAACACCAGCAGGGCAGGAGGCTGCCTGAGTTGCTGGAAGGCAGAGGGGCTGAGGGGGGCGAGATGGCGGGTTGGGGGTTGGGGGCTCTGGGCTGGGGGAGCCTCGGGTGGACTGACTGTTTCTCCATCTTCCATCAGACTGAGGCCCCTGCTTTGTTTAACTTTAATCTGATTTGCCCTGGCAAGGACAAAGCCCATTTCAATTAGTCAGGCCTCTGCTGGGGACAGTGGTTGCTGTTTCAAGGGGGGAGGAGAGAGTCATGCGTGGGAAAAATAATTTTTCTTCATCTTTTTTTTTTACTTACCACATATATACATCTATAGGAAAAAAGTATGGGCCACTAAGCCCACAAAGCATCTGAGTAAAAAGGACACTAATCATTCCCCAATTAGGATGCGGTTACTCCCTGTTCCTCTTCCTAACGCTCCCAATTCTTTAAAAAAAAAAAAAAGTTACAAATGCTCATGTAAGCAGCATATTTCCATTTCATCAGAAACTTATTAAATGTCCAGTTAATAACATGTAAATCTGACTTCATTGGTCTTTCTTCCTCCTTAGATTAAGAACAGGAATGTTTTTCTCCTTCTGCAGCTGAGTAGTTGCCAATTAAAGAGGGAAACAAAACCTAGATTGTGCCTTAAGCTGATATTCCATCAGCCAGTAAAAATTATAAAATTTATTTATACTTAAAGTCATGTTTGATATGCGGTTATGTTGGACAATCACCAGAGTTTTTATTTTTCTTCATTTTTAAGAAACAAAGTCTTGAGGAAAAAAAATTACAGAGATCTACTTGAAGCTTATTAGATCCTGAATTCGAACGATTGGTACATTTGTAACTTTGAGATTTTGAGAGCTTGATTAAAATAATATGGCATTTATGGGAGACACCTATAACTGGTTAATGACATTGAAAACCTAGTTTTTTAAGTTCTAAAAACAGTGAAATTTCTGTTTTCCTAAATGTGCGTGCTGAAGTCACCCAGCTAAATTGCTTCTCTTGTTATATCAAAGTATAAGTATAGGTGCATTTTTTAAGAGACCCAGCCTTTAATGGTAAAAGAGAACCTAAACACAGTCTCATAGATGTTTGAATTTGTGGCAAGTGCACCTTAACGATGAATTGATATATTTAAATCGAGTAGATTTTAAAATTTGTTGGTGCAGCGAACATTGGGCAATCATTGCATTAATTTGTTTTTAGAAAAATGTGTCCTTTTTGCTTCTAATTTAAACACTTACGACACCTCTGGGCTGATTCCCCTGGGAACTTTGCACAGAGCATTTGGAAGTGTTATGGGAAGGGGTAATTATGCTGTCCAGGGAATTTGTCAGGGAACAGAACTGTTGGAGATTAAAGGAGATGTGATGGGTGCAGGGGTCACAGCCTTGATTTTGAGCCAAGACTCACTATCACTTTTTTAATTGAGTCTGAAAACTAGAAAGCTGTGATGTGGTAGCCACCTATTACCAGGGAGGACACATCTAACTAATTGGAAATGAGCTAGCATGGGGCTTAACAACTCCAAAAACAAAGAACCAGAACTCCCAAATATGAATGGCAGTTCATTAAAACAAATAAATAAAGAACTTTCGTAATTGATATGTACCCTTCTGTCCTTTGATATTTTAAAAACAAATTTATTTTGAAGAATATGAATACATTTAGCCTCTATTCCAGCTTCGGTAGGACACTGAGAAAACTGCTTTGCATTCGTGGTGATGCTTTGATTTTCAGAGGTTTTTTTGTTTTGATGTATTAAATAAAGTTTTTAAAATCATATTGTTGTATTAACATATCATATCACCGGTTCTGTATTACACCGAAATTTAAAAACCAGTAGAATTTATGTCGTGTTGTCATATTGAAAATACAGAAGTAGCTCGTGGTAGGATATTTACAATATACTGATTTACTGAATTTAGCATAATTGCCTTAGTTAGCTCCAGTGCATTTTCACCACATTCTCTTGTATATTCAGGCCTCAGATGACAAATAACTTATCTCAAATTCTGCTTTTCATAAGACTCAGTTTTATAATTGCAAAACAGTTAATATGCAGTTATAAAGAAATCTGGCATCTATTTTGTTTCTACCTAAGCTCCAATTTGTATTGAATACAACTGTCTCTATAATTAATTATTTTTCCCCCGTTTCCTTCTTTTAGAAGTCACAGAGTATCCAAATAACATATAATGGCTTGTTGGAATGTAACGCGCATCCCTCTGCCTCGCTTTATCGGATGTCTGTGGACAGTGAAATGAATGCTACTAATCCATAGCTTGTATTTCAAGAGTTCTGTGGTTTGGGAGTCCCTGTAAATGAAAACAGATCAACAGTTCCAGCCATCAGTAATTCCACAGTGTACCTACAAATTCTTGGGGGTCGCTAGCCTGAGATACCTGCTAAGTATATATCCCTGTGCAAAGACTCTTCCTTTTTCTTTTTCTGTTTGCCAAGCGTATTTGCTTTCTCCCAGCACAATTTTTTTTTTTTTAAAGATTTTATTTATTTGACAGAGAGAAACACAGCCAGAGAGGGAACACAAGTAGGGGGAGTGAGAGACAGAGAAGCAGGCTTCCCGCCGAGCAGGAAGCCCAATGTGGGGCTCGATCCCGGGTCTCCGGGATCATGACCTGAGCCAAAGGCAGTTGCTTAACCAACTGAGCCACCCAGGCGCCCCTCTCCCAGCACAATTTTAAGGATAGACTTGGGAAAGCAGTATAAATTGGCCACTTGGATGACCACTTGAGTTAACTTAACCATGGGATCAAATAGATGAAAATGTCAGTCCTAGGAGATTTCTAGACATATTTACCTCTATGGGCCTAAATAGTTTGTATTGTTCACCCTCCAATTAATTATAGTTTTATTTTTTCCCATTTTCTGGGCATAAACAAATGAGATCAGCAAATTGTGATCTTTAAACTCTTGTACTGAGGTAACACTGACATTCTATGCTCTTTTCTCAGAAAATACTTTTCTTTCTTTTTTTTTCCTTTCAGAAAATACTTTTCATATACTGCAATGCCTAGAACATGCTATGGTCTCTGGCTCTTTTAATGTTGATATTAGAGAAGAGAGAGGGACCTTCTCCTTGACACTAACCTCATTGGACATACGGAGAACACACTGGTCCAAATTCTTACCCCTTAGGGGCATTCCAGGTGCTGATAAATAGGGACTAGATTCCACCCAGACCTTTTGAAAATGCTCATCTATGGAGAAGAGGACTGCAGTCACTTGGAATAATCATGAATGCCATTTTCTGCTCAACATTAGAACCCTTTGAGAAATCTGTTTCTCGGTATCCTAAAATGTCTGCTTTGTTTCTCACTGTTTAATTAACACACTTAAGCCAGACCCAAAGAAAAAAATTCACCTCTAATATTGATAAACCTTGTGTACAGTGTTCCAACACATTTTTGCAGTGCATGAGTCATGGCCTTATTTCTTTTAGACTAGATTTTTTTACCTCAATTCCTTAAAAACCTTACAGATGACAGGAGACACTTATAATTTATTAAGGTATCTGGAGAGTTGAAAGCTGCCCAAAGTCAAACTTGGAGAACTTAACAGACATTTATATTTTTGAGTTTATTCTCCTTTTAATTGTCACAAATCTGATGAAGCACCATCTTTTAAAAATAAACTGTATTATAGGTCACATATTCAGGGTTGGCCCTCACACAGAATATGTGATAGCTTAAATATAATTAGGTTCTTGAACATTGTACAAAATAGGTTTATCACATAAGAGACATCTTATGGGGCAGATAAAAGGACATCCCACTAAATCACCTCATGGACTACGTACCTAAGCACTTGGGAGCAGCCACATTCCCTTCCATTATTAATATGTTGATACAATGTTGATATAATATTCAAGTTAGCATTTCCCCTCACCCCTTCTTGGTCTGTCTATAATGGCAAACAGTGATCAGTTTTATGTTCCCACTATTGTTGACTTGGGATCGGATGATGACTGGAGCTTTTTGGTGAGTTTTGGAATTTGGGCAACTCTCTGTAACTAACCTATAAACTTGCATGCCAGTGCTTGTTTGCATATCGTTTTTGAATCTTGTCCTAATAGTTGAGCTCCAGCAGAATCATTCTACAGCAGAGGTTCTCAGTTTTGGTGCCCTATTAAAATTCCCTGGGAAAAATAAAAATGCCAATGACAGACCAAATATACCCAGCTCTCTCAGCAAGGGACTCAGGCATCAGCCTTTTTTTTTTTTAAGCTTCCTGGGCATTTCTACATGCAACCAAAATTCTAGGAAAAAAACAGATTCAAAATCAGCATGAAGAAAATCTCCCTTCCTGAGCCCTGAATTTACCTTAAAAATAATGTTTTTCTGCCAGGTTGATGGGTGCCAAAGTAAATTCTTGGCCAAATTAAACAGACTTTTGTGACATCGTTCAGACGTACCCTAATGTGTCATGCATGGAGTGTGTCTGATTGCATCCAGAAAACCAGGCCAAAAGTGAACAATTCAGTTAGCTCTGGACTCCCTGTTTTGGCAACATAGCAAAGCTGTGTGCCCCAACCTAGAAGCCTGGGGCAACGTTATGAACTTTGGGTTGGTGTCAACCTCTCCACTCGCCCAAAGCTCCCACATACCCCTCACCTAATACAGTCCTTTGTTTCTACTTGAGGAACACCCTTCCTCTAGGCTCATCAAATGTTGTATTTATAGTAGACCGAGTTCAAGTATTCAGACAAAGCTACGTTATTAGTTGATAAAGGCTTAAGCTATATAATCCCTCCCAGAGGTCCCAAAATTTTAACAGGGTCTTTTGAAAGCCAGAAATATCAAAGTTGTAAAACTTTAACAACTGGAGAAACCAGGAGGGGATTAAATAATTGGACTCAGAGGCCCTCGCCATTACCCCTCTTCAAATTATACCCCATA
This sequence comes from Spilogale gracilis, assembly GCA_004023965.1. Classification (NCBI taxonomy): domain Eukaryota; kingdom Metazoa; phylum Chordata; class Mammalia; order Carnivora; family Mephitidae; genus Spilogale; species Spilogale gracilis. Next base: position 61,924 of record PITA01003796.1, on the reverse strand, counting down.
GGCAGTCTTGCTCATTAGGTTAGTCTCTCTAGAAGGCATTAAGCTTCTGTTCAGTACGTTCAGAGGACTCGCTATTATGTGATTCAAAAAAAGTAATAATGATTTTTGTCTTATTGATTCCAAATACAATGTCTCTTTTTCCCAAATGTGGTGTCATATTGGTCATAGAGGTAGGGTAGTCAGTTATGTTAGAAATTATTTTAACCCTAGTAATCTGTCACTGATAGACTATAAAAGCCTTTATTTACTAAGGGAGGTGTGCTAATTAATTGTCTTGTAAAATTTAACTTTACTCTAGATAATTTATTGTCAAAAAGTTCTTATAAAAGGTCATATATACTATGCTTTTGCAATGAATACTTAAGACATGAATGACTATAGAATTTTAAAGAAAGCAATTGACTTTATAGGAATTACAGCCTCTTTTAGTAAGTAATCTTGCCTTTCCCAGAGCAAATTATGTTAGCAATCAGTCATTTCATTCATTTTTTAATATTCTTGAATATTCCCCCTATAAACACTTTAGTAATTTTGAAACTATTTACTAATTCAGGTATAGTAATACATGTTTTTATGCCTTCTGTAAGAAATCAGTTGGCTCTCAGGGCTGATATGGATAAGTTCTCCAAAAGCAGGCTGGAATTTGATGACTTTAAATACCTGAGTCTCATGTCTGTTAATTTGCATTATTTTTAACAATATGCCCTACAGCCAAAATGATCATTTCCTGTTATTACTTGCTTCCATTTTAATTTCCATTTTTCTTTTTTCCTTTCTGAAGTGAAAGCTTTTACAGTCCTGCTTGCCATCCCTTGGTACATTAACATTCTTTAAGTGTCCTCTCATTCTCAGTCTCTCTCTCTCTCTCTGACCCCCCCCCCCCCCACGCACACACACACACAGCTCTGAAGGTGATAAATCCTAGCAGTCACCAACCACGACTATTCTAAAATATTGCATCATCCCTGTGAAGGGTGTCTGCTGGTCAGGGAGGTTAATGCATTTGCTCCTTTCCAGTGACAGAAGCTATCTCTTCTTGGTCATGGCAGGAAAAGAAACTTGACCTCCTGTTCCCAATTTCATATGGAATTTTTTTCCCAGGTAGGGGCATTGACCTTGCCAGAAGGATCCAAGCACATGTAAAATCATATTTGACTTGATGATGGATGACCAGTTACCTGGGTACAGGCGTCTGCTCTGATAAAGTCAGGGGCTGGGGATAGGGCAGCTATCTGTTACTCTTTCAGCTGCGTTTTACTTTTGCCTCCAGCTGGCAGTAAAGATATTTTCAGAAATTCGGTTGATTGTCAAAGGAGCCGATGAGCAGTCCTATCCTAAATGACAGAAGAAGGACCTGATCTAGAATGTCCTGGCAGAACTTCGGTTTCAGTCTTTCAACTTGCTCTACTCCTAAATTGCTTGTCTATAGCTAATTTTATACTTTGAAGTTTGTCTAGTGAGTTCTACAAAAGACATTTTAATTTGTCCTCTAAAAACGTCTTCCGAATTTTCCAGACTTTCTCTTACTTATCATCCATTCTCTTGTTTTTAGCATGTGTGAAAGGGTATTCACTTTTGCCAATTTGTTTCCTGAGGGGTAAGACTTTGGCTTTAGGGGATTGCCTTATAATTTACAGCTGTATTATCAGGTCTCTAGTTTTAATTGTTGTATGACCTAATTGACCTTTTTCATTTTCTTAGTATGTGATACCAGGATGAAGTTAGAGGATATTTAGTTCCTAGCTTTCCTTTTATTTGTAAAGCCTATCAAATATTACAGGAAAAACTGATCAATTAATGATACATTTGTTGTTTTTTATACTGATAGTGATAGACCTTTTTGACATAGGATTTCAACTGATACAAAATTATATCTTCAGCACTAATTCTTATCTTCCAATACAGCTAAGATTAATGCTGCTATTCCTATAGTTTGTAAAACTAACAAACTAAAAAATTCTAGAGAGCATCCTTTGGACACTTCTAGTTAATATTTTCCCTAATTGGAGCAGATACAGTTCATGACGTGATATGAAGTTAGAAGGAACTTCAGTGATGATTTCATCTATTCCTCTCATCCTACAAATGGGAAAATTAGGTCTTCTGCAGATTGGATGTTCAGCAGCAAAGTTGGGCACAGACCATTATTTAATTTTTTTTTTAAGAATATTATCTCCTTTTATTTGAAATAAGTAGGTTATAAGGGTTTTTTTTTCTTCATTTATTTCATTTATTTCTAATCTCTGTCTTGTGTTATCCTCTGCAACCTGTGTTTTTTCTGATTTTTTTGATTGGATTGCCCAACAGAAACACGACTGCCATGAGGTAGCCTCTAGGATACATGAGGCAAGTTACAAGAAAAGGCTGAGGCACAGGTTGAAAAAAATGCCCGCTGCAAAGGTGTCTGTGACCATTTATCAGGGGTAAATATTATTTGATAAATGCATGAAATATGGAAAACTCCTGTAACACATTCCTAAGAGATTTACTGTACTGAAAACTTATGACTAATCTGTTCATGAAGAAAGTAGATAATCATACAAGCTCTTCTGTGATGGTCAAATAACAAAATGAGCAAAATAACATGTTATATAGCCAGACATACCAACATGGAACTGAGTTGTGACCCAAGGAAGATTTGAAGTTTTCCTGTGAGCCTCGATTTCCTGATCTATGAACGAGCTCCTCCATTGTTGGAGCGATATGAAGGGCAAATGGAATTATGTAAATTGGATATTTCTCGCAACACAAGACCTACCGCACGAGAGCCTGTCTGTGAATGCAAGTTCTCTCCACTTCATAGTTTTCAAAGAAAACACAGGTGGTCTTTTAAGGTCCTGTTTGCCCTGTGACAGGTTATAAACAACAGGGGTTTCTAACGGGAAGTGAATCCGTGCTTATTGAGGATTGCTGCAAAAGGAAAACAGAAGAAGAATTTGTTAGCAGCTTAGTCACTAAGGCAGCTTTTTGTGAAAGAAAGTCATCAGTGAATTGTACACATAGCTTCAGTTTGTCTCCTCTCTTGGCGCTCCTCAGCCACATTTGAAGAGAACCCATCTCCCCAGGGGGCCGATTACCTATGAGGAGGCATCCGGTTCACATGGCAGCGGCTACAGTAATTGAGGCATGTAATTTCAGAGCAAATGAGATTTTAGTGGTTGTCTAGCATTTCCAAAGCTCTCAGATGATGGCAAGTACACAACCTCATCTCCGTATCCAGATACACATCTACCAACAGTATTATTGGTATGATTTTCTTTGTCTTATAATGTGAATGAGTAGATTCAATTCCCATTTAATTAACGGGATGTCAAAAGATTATAAAATTGCCCCCTTTTCTGCCTGGATTTGAAATTCAGTTCTTATTCTGTAAGAATTGAAACTATCAGGAAATGTGATGTTAATAGAAAAAGTATCCAAGTAACACAGTAGTCACTACTTTATGTTAATATGTGAGACTGAAAACCACAGATTTTTTAAAGCTACAAGTGTTCGGTGCATTAGATGGTCAGGTGGGATGTCTGGAAGGCCTTTTTTTTTTTAATTTTTTAAGAAAGGATGTTTTTTATGATTAAATTATATGGTTTGAGAAGAGGCTTTATTTTTATAAAGGTGAGACTGAAATCTTTATTAGAGGTCAGGAAGTGAGAATTCAGCAGCTGTTTAGCTGTAATGTTTTAACACCAACTCAAACCATGCACCTGTCTAGGAATTGACAACTCTGTTCTTATAAAAACAACTACCACATTAAATCCTGGAAAACTCATAAAAATTCACAGTTTAATAGTAATGACAAAAATTCTGGAAGAATATGTACCTGCTCTTCTGGTACTTAAGATTGAAATTTCAAGGGTAGAGATAATTTGTACATTTTAGGTTGAGCTTATAAATGAATAAATGATAAAGCAGATTTAAAAAAAGATAAATTTTCTCTTGCCAGCTGAGGTAGATGTGGACTGAAAGAAGGAATCAAAAATTGTTCCAGCCTACTGTTGGTAGCAAAGCAAGGTTTTAACTTAAAATACAGACTAGCTGTTTAACCTGATCATAGTAATCATGTACTTACAAAATTTCCTATTTAACTTTAAGCCTATATAATAAGTCTAGAGAGTAACTGTCCACTTGATACAATATAATTAAGAATGGCCTATTTTTACAGGGGAAATTTTTATTCAATGCCCAATAATTTATCAACATCAAAGAAAGAAGGAAATCCATACATACTGGCCACCCATTATGAATCCTTTGATCTTATGGCAACCCTACGAATTAGTTATTATCACCATTTAATACATAAAAAGTTGTCATTCAGAGAAATTCTTTTCATTTCACATGTCTTTATCCAGGGCCTCTAAACAAATGGCCAGCACTGGTTTAGGTTCTGGTACTACCACAGTGACCAAAATGGAAAAGTCACTCCTCTCGTGGAATTTGTTTCTTGTCAAAGGGGGAAGAAGATACATAAGTAAAGGAAAAAAAAAAACAAAAAAACAAGTAACATTAACTCAATGAAGGATGCAACAGCGACTGCCTAGGTGGGAACTTTCAATTCCTTAGACTGGGAAGACTGCACCGAGGAAGATCCCACACTAAGGGAGGTCAGAAGGAGACACACATCAGGCAGAGGGAAGAGTCAAGGCAAAGGTCTCAAGCCTGTGCCCTGCAGCTCCCTGAGCAAGGGAGAAAGTGGGGCAACATCTTGGGTGAGGTGGATGACTGACAGATTAGATCGTGATAGACTGAACTAAGATTTAATCTAAGGATATTGAGAAATAGTTGTAGAGTTTATACAAAGAAAGGAAAATCATGACTCAATATTGGGAATGAGTCACTGGCCACAACAAGGTAAACAGTAAGAGGGTGCCCCAGGGAGAGCAGAAGCAAGAAAGTAGGCGATTCTTTCACTGGTCCAGGCTAGAAATTGTAGCGGAGATGTTGAGGATAGATAGTGTGGCATCACAGCAAGAAGAATCTCTTGTGAAACCAAATACTTCACAAGATTAAAAATGCCATTTCCTGAGAGTAGAAGACTGAACGAAGAATTTGTTTATAGGTAGGAATCAAGAGTTTATTCTTCATTTGCTACATTGGAGAAGCCTATCTGTTAGACTCTAAGAGAAGATAGCAGGTAAACACTTGGCTGAATAAGTATGGATTTGGCGGTTTTGAGAGTCATGTTGCTCTGAAGAACTCCAAGCCCCAAATATTTGAACCAGTATGTGACATAGTAAAAATGTGATTCAGATTTAGTTAATTTGCTTGCTTGTTGTTGTATGATGGTTATTTATTAGATAAAATATTTTATATGCTAGACCAAAGATCAATAAAATTGTTGTTAGAGGAAGATACAAAATTTTAATAAAAATATAAAAATGTAGAGGTGAGGCAAGTGGATTAAGGCATTCAAAAGGCAGACTTCCAATTATAAATGAGTCATAGGGATGCAACATACAGCATGGTGACTGTAACTGACAATATTGTGTATTTGAAAACTGCTAAGAAAGTGAAAAGTTCTTACCATAAGAAAAAAAATTATAATTATGTGAATGATAGATATTAGCTTATAGTGGTTATCATTTCATAATATGTAAGTATATGTAGATCAAATCATTAGAGTTATGTTATGTCCCAGTAAAACTAAAGAAAAAGAAGAAATACACTATATATTAGCAAGCTATATTACTCTAACACTGAAATTATCAAATTCAAAATAAAAAATAGACTTTTTTAAACTTCTTAGCATGCCTTAAATTCAGTTAAACATACAGATTGTTGAGGATACATTAGTTTCATAGCATAAAGTGTTTCTGAGTTAATATTGAAATACGTAATTCAGTAACTAATTCCTCTAATTACACTTGTGTGTAAGGTCAAAAATCAGAAAGTATTTTATAGAATGCATGTTTTTGGTGGGGATATAGATTGAGTATCAGAAGTCAAGATTGTTTTAAATATGTGTTAGAAGGAATGAATTACAAAATACTATCATTTATTTATCTTAAACCACATTCTGACAGAATATGATGTAAATTTATAATAGAGTTGTATTTTATTATTCTTTAAGCTTTAAATACTAAACAAGAGCTAAGCCACTGGTTCATCATCCAGAAAAACTGGCTTTGATAATATGAGTGTAAACAAATCTACTTAGACATGCCCAACAGTAAAAAATAAGTAACACATCAATAAATGAAATCAAAGCCTTGTTACCACAGACAGTTTCGTAGACTGTATGAAAATATTTTGAAAGAAAATGTTCACATGGTGACCAGACCTGTTGCATGCTGTTAGACTACCAAGAACGTTTTGTAGGACTTGTAGAAACATGCCCCCTATTCCCCCTGAAGTACCTTTTCCATGAAGAAGAGTACAGAAAACATGATAGTATTTCACATGTATTCTTGGCTTCCTTACCTTCTATGTTGACTGAATATTTCACATATTTTCTAAAATATCTGTTTCTTGGAATTCTGGATTTCTCAAGGCAAGTGTCCTGAAATCCCTGCAGAGTCAAATTTATAAGGGGCTTAAAGGTCGGTTTTGGGTGAGTCACTTTTCCCTTCATATGGAAGAACCTTTCTCATTGGCTAGTATTCACTAAAAGCCTGGCCATAAGTAAAAATTGAGTCCACAGCAGTGTCCTTGGTAAATTATATATTAAGCACAACATTTCCTCTATTTTGTTTTACTGATTTAATGACTAAGAAAATGCTCTACTGTGGCCCTTAATAGAACTCGTAATTAATCAGTATGAGGAAGGGTAATAGATGACAGGTCACAGATGACAGAAAATGCATAAACCAAGTGAGTGAAATGGATTCAGTAGGGAGCTTCAAAAATAGATCTGTTACACAAGTCTAGAGGAAGGCTTAAGGGACTTGGAGTCTAAAGAGGCAGAATGGAAAACATGGTCCTGAAGGTAGGGAGGGTGCATGAGAGGCTAGGAAGGTTTGGATCATTACCAGTGTCCTAGGAAAGGAAGCATCTCACTAAGGCGTCTGGTTGTAAAACCACTGTCACCATGGCAACTAAGGCACTTCCAGGTGAGCACGGCTGCTCATTGCCTCTTCCTACATAACTCCCCAGCTCAACACTTGTGCATGGGGTTTTTTGACACCCAAATTCAGCCTCTGGGAGACTGAGCATGTTCTACGGCCCCTTCTGTCTTGTAACATTGTGTGTGTGTGTGTGTGTGTGTGTGTGTGTGTGTCTGTGTGTGTGTGTCTGTGTGTGTGTGTCTGTGTGAATTGTTGATTGCCAAGCAACTGGTTCATTATAATAGAATAATTAGCTCTATTGACTAAAGTAAAACCATAACCCATTAAAAATAGATTTCTAACATGATTGAAGCACGTATTTCTGTGTTTAAGGGTTTAGCCCCATCTCTCATCCGTAACTTCCTATCACACAGAATTTTAACAGTTTGAAAAGTTCTGAAGTTCCAGATGTTGACAAAGCAACTATAATCCCGAGAAAAATAGGCAATGAATGGAAAGAGAAAAAGGGCAAAAATAAAGGCAGAATATTCTATGTGAAAAGATGTGTTACTTCATCCATGATAAAAGAACTGGAAATTTAACTTCTATTTCCCCAATCAGTTCAGCAAAAATCCTAAACTTTAGTAATGTACTGTTGTCAAGGATATAAGGAAACAATCACTGTTACACAGAGTGGGACAATCTTAAGCTGATTAAATTCCCACTGAGGCAATATCTGTAAAAAAAAAAAAAATTATAAATTTATGGGGTTTTTTTGGCCCAGTAATTCAGCTTCTAAAAATGTATCTTACAAATATATTTTCACATATGCAAATCAACATATATTTATGTATACACATTATAGCACTGCTTTTAATAGCAGCAATTTGAAAGAACTCAAATGCATGCCAGTAGGTGATTCCTAAAATAGAATATTCTGCAACTAAACCCTAAGTTTTGATCAGAAAGATTTCTGAGATGTGTTAAGTAAACGAAAGCAAAGTAAACAACAGGGTTATATTATGGTTCTTTTTTGTGTGCCAACTTTGGGAGGTATTAGAGATCACTATCCCTTATTTGTTGTGTATGCATAAAAAACTGGAAGAATATCCAAGAAAGTAGACATAGCTAAGCCACTGAGGGGCAAAGAAGGGAGAACTGTAGAGGGCAAAGAAGTCCAGACAGGAGGGAGTTTATTATTATAAACCTTTATGTTTTTTCTTGTTTTGAACCATAAAATGTATTTTCTCTTTTTTTTAAGATTATTTCTTTATTTACTTTAGAGAGAGAAAGCATGCAAGCAAGGGAAGGGCAGAGGGGGAAGGAGAGAAGCAGACTCCCCACTAAGTGTGGAGCCCTGTGTGGGTCTCCATCCGATGACCCTGAGATCATGAACTGAGCTGAAGTCAAGAATTGAAAGCTTACTGGACTGAGCCGCCGAGGCACCCCAATGTATTTTCTTAAAGAAAGAAGAGAAGAGAAGCAAATGGGCCTAATTATTATCAAGTACATAAGCTTGGAAAACCTTACCTCTAAAATTATTTTGGAGAGGGCGCCTGATGACTCAGTCGTTAAGTATCTGTCTTCGGCTCAGGTCATGATCCCAGTTTTCTGGAATTGAGCCCCATGTCGGGCTCCTTGCTGAGCAGGAAGCCTGCTTCTCCCTCTGCCCCTCACCTTGCTTGTGCTATCTCTCAAATGAAATAAATGAAAGAAAATAAAATAATCTTATTTTTTTATTTATTATTATTATTTTTAAGATTTTATTTATTTATTTGACAGAGAGAAACACAGCTAGAGAGGGAACACAAGCAGAGGGACTGAGAGAGGGAGAAGCAGGCTTCCCGCCGAGCAGGAAGCCCAATGTGGGGCTTGATCCTGGGTCTCCAGGATCATAACCTGAGCCGAAGGCAGTCGCTTAACCAACTGAGCCACCCAGGCACCCCGAAAATAGAATAATTTTAAAGAAATAAAATGAGGGATACCAAAATCTGATTTCTGTTATTTTTACAGAAATTACATTGGTCGTTAATCTCTCTCTGAAATCCCCCAATGAGCACCTGATACAGTGCGTGTCTTTACATATATTTTGAATTTTTCACTAAATTGAGTGACTATGTTATCCCAATCTTAAATAACTTAAATTTGAAAAACATTAAAACAAACTTTTACCTTATTGTGTAAAATTTGATGGTTAGCTTTTCTTCCATTTAGTCATTCAGTGTCTGTGTTTACAAGGTACATTGTTTCGTTACTACTGTTTTCCTTACCTGTTGATAAAAAAAAAAAGTCTTCAACCCTCCTTTTATCCAATTTTCGCCCCCTTTTGGCACATGAAAAACAATTGGTATTTTTGAAATAAATCTGGTCATGTAGTTGCTCTTTAAACCTTTAAATCTAAACGTAATTACATTTAGAAGAGCATGCCCTAATTGACAACATCCTTAAAGGAATGTAGAGTGTATGACCTACCAAGGTCCCGGTTCAGAGTACCCGTATCACACAGGCTCAGTTTAGGAAGCTCATTCACACAGAACTTGCTGTTTTAGCCTCCAGTGAAATATAATCCTAATTAAACATGTAGGAGGCAGTCAAAAAAAACCATTATTTAGTTATTCACTTTTAAGTAATAGCACTTTATATTCTGTGCTTTTGTTCAATAATTTAAATATGTGCATACAAATACGTGTGTAGCGAATGGAAAGACAGTGATTCTTTGTAACCTTGTCACCTTGTGTTTGTAGAGTTCAGATATCAGTAATCTAGGATAACATGTATAATACTAAATAATAATAATTTATATGAGATAGGAAGACAAGGAATCTTAAAATTCTGACTCTATCTTGTTTTCCTTGACGAAGGAAATAAAAGGCTATTCACATGTACTTTTGAACTCTTTTTGCTTTCCTTGAAAGTGATTAATGGTTAAAATCTGGGGCACCGCATTGCCTGTTGAGGACCTCTGCCTTGTTAAGACAGAATTGAATAGTTCAGAGAATGCGTGAAGGCTAGCCTCTCCATGCTAGAAAGAGCAATTAGCAACCCCCTGAGCTATCCGTATTTGCACTTAAAAAAGAAAAAAAAGTTAATTGCTTATTTTTTTTTTTTTACCACTCTGTTTCAGTGTTATTACAAACCATTAGTCATCATTGATCGGATGTGTCAAACTCATCATTTTGTAAGAAACCTTTTTCTTTTTGGACCATTAAGAAATCAAAGAAAATTTCTGATGGTTGCTTCATTTCTCTATTTCACTTTTTTTTTTTAATTAAATTTTATTTATTTGAAAAAAAGGATTTTATTTATTTGACAGAGAGAGAGACAGTGAGAGAGGGAACACAAGCAGGGGGAGTGGGAGAGAGAGAAGCAGGCTTCTCGCTGAGCAGGGAGCCCGATGTAGGACTGGATCCCAGCACGGTGGGATCACGACCTGAGCCAAAGGTAGACGTTTAACGACTGAGCCATCCAGGCACCCCTCTATTTCACTTTCATTAACAGTGCTTACTATACGCAGTTCAGTATTTTGTTGTCAAATTAACTTGGAGATATGCACAGATTCAGAAAATAGTGAAAAGTTTAAATTCCTGGGTCTCAGGCAGTCACTACTTTGCAGGTGACAGTGAATTCGGAAGTGTGCGTTCAAGAAGAAATCACTCCTCCCTTGGAAACCTACTTTTGTTGGAGAACTGAAAAACGTGTATCCCCTCCTCCCTCTTCTCACACATGGGCGTGTGGAATTTAAATATATTTTGACAGAGTGAAAAGAACTGTCTCTGTAACATATTGATGCCAGTGAGTTTTAAAACTATTTCCCTTGCGGGTTAAAAAAGAAAGGCCATGAGAGGAAATGACTAAATCCTTTGTGTATATCTTCATTGACAGCTGGTAATTAGCATGCGGCTTAGCAATAATAATTAGTTCCCTCTTGAGAACATTTCCGGATGAACTCTGAGCTGGTGCATCTCAGTTTAGTCTTGTTTTTGTCCAGTCCCTCCCCCAAGTAATTCATGTTATTTTTAGAGTAGGAAGAACTCAAGATGAGCACTCTCCTTTTACCAGAGTCAGCGCTGTCCATTATTTGCACTGTGTTTTCTGGAGATTACCTGAGATTAAGGTTTCTTTTGTCCCTCTCTTCCTGTATGTTTTCTGATTCTTTCATCTAGGAAGCTTGAAGCAGTGCAGATGGATAAAGAAGTTAGCCATTGCTTGGTAAATATGCCAAGTCCATGGGCTGTAATTTGGAGCTAAACTCACTAATGACTTAAAGTGCTGGCTTGAAAACTAACAGAAGGAAAAAGTCATGAGGGAGGGAAGCTACTTGCTTGAGTTTCTTTTGCATTTAGTCCATACCCTAAAACTTCCAGTACACCTTGGAACTCTAGCAAATGAAGTAAAAATACTTCATTTTCTCACAAGAGATGTATGATGCGGAAAATGTCACCAATTAACAAGTCAACAACATGAAAACTTCTGTAGTTATCTGAGATAGTTTAAAAAATACAAATTAAAGGAAATTCAAATTAAAATTAACCTGAATTTTCCTGTTGATGTTGCTGCTGTTGAGTTATTTCTAATACCGATTGTTCTGCAAAAAAACAAAAAAAGTCTTTAGACTTCAGACATTTTGTAATCCCTTGATAGACTAGATTTTTCTTAGTTGCTTCTGTGAGGAGTTTTATCTGTAATAGGTTATGGAGTCCTTCTTAGTAAGGAATGAGCTTTTAATAAGTTAGTCTTTTTGCTCCTTGACTCTGGAGACCAGAGTGGGGGACGACTAAGCTGTGTGAGTTCATAGTCACATCTTACAAGCATTCTTCATGGCACATTCATTCAACTTCTCTTGCACAGATTTTGGCACCAGCAGTAACCAAATAACCCTAGTTATACACCAAGTCTTAAAAAATCTCTTTCTATGTCTAGAAGATGGGGAAAATTGTAGGTCCTACTTCATGAAAGTGCCCTATGATTAAATGAGATAATGAATGCCAAGCTCTTAGTATGTGGCAAATAACTACTCAATAAATATAAAGTTATCACCCCCACCCCCGAAAGTCAGGGCTGAGAGAAACAGTATCGGGAAATATGAGGAAATTTGGTTGCTTAAAGGAAGAAGTCATTTCTCCAACCTTTCTCTTTTGTTCAGGATGTAATTTTTTTGTTTTGTTTTTTTTCCTTTTTTTTTTTTTTTTTTTTTTTTTTTTTTTTTTTAAGATTTTATTTATTTGTCAGAGAGAGAGAGAGAGCACATGAGTGTACAAGCAGGGAGAGTGGCAGGCAGAGGGAAAAGCAGGTTCCCCACTCAGCAAGGATCCTATTGTGGGACTCGATCCCAGAACCCGGGGATCATGACCTCAGCCAAAGGCAGAGGCTTAACCAACTGAGACGTACAGACGTCCCATGACAAAATTTTGTTTTAAATAAAGTACTACGTGTTCACTGGGAAAAGTTTTGGTAATACAGAAATGTTACATTAACCTCCAGAAGAGGCCAAATAGCAATTCACTGAACCTCATTTTAACTGGTTACTGTACTTTTTCAAAATACCCTTCAAAATGATGTTTTCACATTTCATTGTATATTTAATGAAGTTAAATTCTTTTACGTGAATTTGATTTTGCCTGTCATCTACTAGGACATGTCTTCTTATAGAATAGAAGTGATAGTTCTTTCTTTCTTCAAAATATTTTTCAACATACTGAAAGATCAGTAATTTGTTTTTATAGCTGTGCCCTAATTAAATACTTTCCCCCAACTTTTCCTCTAATAATTCTGTTTCTTTCTTCAAATTTTAGAATTCCATAATTTATCAAACTTTGCAGCTGTTATCTTATTAATTGCTTTTTTTTTTTACAGTGCTCTTTTTACAAATAAAGCACACTTGAGTTCCTAGACATTTCATATGGATGAGCTAAATGAATGTTTCCCTATCCCAAAAGAGAACAAAAATGGAAGTAATATTCTCTGTGCAGACAGTAAGGTTTATTCTCCACTTGAGTGAGAGACTTAAACAGTTCATTTATTATTAGGAAGGATGGCTCAAGATCAGAAAAGAAAAGCCCAGATTTTTATATATGAAGATGTTCCTTGAAACTTGGTAAGATTATATTGAATGTCTGTAAACTGCAGTTCAACTTATTCAGTCTACTAGAAATGCAGATTGCAATGAATTTGTGTTACTGTACATTTAGTCATGAATAGATAGATTTTTCTCTGGGATTAATACATGTACTTAATGGTGACAGCTCTGACCTCCCATAAATACGGGGACCACACTATTTACCACATGGTTTCTACATTTAACCATTGATGGTTAATTGATTCCAAAGTAGCGAGTCTTCAGAAAGCCAGCAATTTATGAAATGGGAACACTGGCTGAGTCAATTAAATTTTTTTCCTTGGGAATTTGAATTCAAAGATGCAAAAAACATTGTCGTATTTTGGTGGGATGGGGGTTGAATGATCATACAGCTGGGGGCTAATGTATACCTGTTTAGCATGAGCAAACTAATGAATAAACCCTTTAAGAATCAGGGGAGTGAAGCAGTGGCATTAAGAAAATCAAGAAGCCAAGATGCACCATTTCTGAATAAAGAAATTACCTTGTGCTTCTGTTGGTTTTCCAGTTAATATGAGACTTGTTTTTTCCATCCTTGGATGTATATTACCCTAATTTACTCTCTGTTTATTGAAACCATTAATGTTCTTACTAACATGGCCATCCGTGGCTATCAGGTCACTTTCAAGTCACTTTTATAGATTGCACACTGTTATGAATTCAGGCAGCTTGCATTGAGGCATAGAATTATAAGAGGAGGTGTGGCTCTTGATACTTTTTTTTTTTTTAGTGATGTGGGGTGTCCATCATAGTTTTTTTCAGTTATTAAAGGGACACCTATGGGGACATCTGGGGGGCTCAGTCATTAAGCATCTGTCTTCGGCTCAGATCATGATTCCGGGGTCATGGGATCGAGTCCCGTGTCGGGCTCCCTGCTCAGCGGGAGGCCTGCTTCTCCCTCTCTCACTCCCCTCTCTCACTTGTGTTCCCTCTCTTGCTGTGTCTCTCCCTGTCAAATAAATAAAATCTTTAGAAAAAGAAAAAAGAGAGGATCTCTGGAGAAGTTTCTCTTAGTCCTTAATACCAGGTGCATTAGGGTTCTCCAAAGAAACAGAACCAGTAAGAGATATATATAAAATGAGGTATTGGCTTATGCAGTTACAGAAGCTGAGAAGTCCTGCAGTCTTCTGTCTGCAAGACAGAGAGACAGGAAAGCTGGTGATTTAGTTCAGTCTGAGTCTGAAGGCCTAAGAACCAGGGGAGCCGATGATGTAAGTCTCAGTCTGAGGTCAGGCAAGAACCAGCTCAATCGAACAGGCAGGAGAAAAAAAAAAGTTGTGAGTCTTCCTTCCTCCACCTTTTGTTCTACTCAGACCCTCAACAGATTGGATGATCCCCTCCTATGATGCTGTAGTTGGTGCATCAATTAAATATTCTTCTCATCCAGAAACACCTTAACAGATATACCCCGAAATAATGTTCAGCCAAATATTTAGCACTCCTGATATAGTCAAATTGATATATAAAATTAGCTATCACACCAACCAGTGTTCCTAAGCAACTGATACACTTTTTCTGTTGTGTTATATTGACTTTTACTTTGAATTTTAGGAAGCCTGGGGTCAATTTTGGTACTCATTTTCATAATGTGTGGGGATATTAAAGAGTATCTTTCAGTTATTAAAATGAATTCATCTTATCTTATTTTACTTATGTTTTCCCCTTCTTCTTGATAACCCTGAAATTATATTTGTTCATTCAGTTGACTGTATTTTTATAAGTCATCTCAGATCTTTTTTGGGAAGCGGTAAGTTAAATAATCAAATAAAAATAGAAAATTGGAGTTAGTATTAAAGTATAAATATGTACAGCCTTTAAAAAATGTTTCTATTATAGAATTTACTTATAATGGATACTTTTAACCTTTCCTGACTTAAAGTCTAAGACGTTGGAGAATCACAGTTAGTTAAGAAGGACAATTTGGGTCTTAGAAAAAATTAAGGGTCACAATCAGGATTTATGCCTGTGGAAATTGACAAGAAAAATACAAACCATCACATTGATATCTTTTGGTCAGTATCATGATTCTGAGATATGTACCTACAACCCCAGACTTCTTAGGAATCCATTATTGGATGGTGCTGTATGGTGATGGTCGAAGTAAAAAGTGGCAGAAGCAACTCAATAAACTTCTCTTGTGAAAATGTTTAAAGAAAACTAGTTTCTTCATTGGGTCTTACAAGCTTAAAAAGGTAAAGTGACTTTAGAAACTATTCTAGGAAGTGTGTTAATAAGTGAAATGAAATTTATTGACTGACTGCCTATGGCATGTCTTTAATATTCAACTTACTGTATCCAAACATACCATGGCAGCAGTTTTCCTTTGAAGCAGCATAAATAAAATAAGATCCAAAGTTCCTTATAACTTAAAAAAAAGTGTTCTGACCATATAATCATTTAAATATATAAAAAGTCATAAATATTTTAACTGCTTCCCTTTAGGCAAGCTTAAACATGATGTGTGATATTTACTCTTGTTCATTATACTCCTTCCATTGCTTAAATTGCCAGAACACAGGTTTTATGCTGTTCTTTGAAGGACTCTAAAATATCTGTGTGCTTTTTAGCAATGTTTTATGATTTTCACTTTAGAAATGGAATTTTGAATTCCACTTAAGAATTTTGAATGTGGAAGGTGATTAACATGTAAGGAAACCATCAACATAAATGTTAGTTGGTGTAACCAAGAGGCTAGATGGTTGCTCAAAGTGATGCAGGTAATTAATGGCAAAGCCAAGATTTGTGTGGCACTTCAGATTCTCAGGCTACGGGACTTTATGTTATGACATACACATCTGTTGTACTTTAATTCTCATGTTTTTTGGGTAATTTAAGTGATTTTTTTGGTAATAATGTATGTCTATAGGATGGTTATTTTAATTTCTGGGCACCTGAGTTTATCAGTAAAATAAAACCAATAGCAAGTGGAGACATGGTTTTGTGAGTTGGTGTTCATCTGGAATTAAATGGACATGCTTTTAGAATATTGTTTGTATATTTGGAATTTTTGTTGCACACAGAGAATTAAAGATAAAATTTACACTAAAATGACTTTTCTACATAGCACTTTACATAAAGATCATGAAAGTTAATTCTTTCTGTGTTTAAAAACATATGATATCTAATTTACATATTGAATTGAAGTTTTTAGATTCACGAACTTGTAAAGATTTTCATTTGTATGCTTTAAAATTTATTCCCAGTTATACTTTTTTACTTGTTAAACATTTTTTTTTAATTTTCTAGTTTTATCAAGAAGACACATATCAATATAGAGAACTGAATAATTTAATATGTACATGATTTGATAGACATACATGTCATGAATAGATTGCTACAGTAAATTTAGGTAACGTCCATTATATCACATAGATTTTTTTTTTCTCATGATGAGAACTTTCAAGATCCACTCTTTTAGCATCTTTCAAGTATGCAATACACTATTGTTAATGCACTGCATTTTTTAATCTTTTGCGTAATAAATTCTAAAGACTTCATGTTTGTGATCAAATGAATGTTGTCATGCCTATTGGAACTATGTAGTTAACAGAACCATAATAAAAGTGTTATAAAGGTAGTTGTATTTTGTCTTTTGTTTAGTGAATGTTTTCTTTTGCATTTCAGAACTCTTGGACCTAAATCGAACATCAGTCTTTCATAGCCCTTTTGGGTTTCTTGATCTCCATGCCATGCTACTGGATGAATATCAGGAGAGACTCTTTGTGGGAGGCAAGGATCTTGTGTATTCTCTCAGCCTGGACCAAATAAGCAGTGGCTATCAAGAGGTATGGAAACATCAAACTGTATCAGGAAGGGAAAAAAGTGGGGTGAGGGAGATAACTTTGCATGGTGTTACTTGAATTAGTTTTTGATTGTTGGCCATTCTAATATTCATTTCTTCTGATTCTTACCTCCTTTTTCTCTAAATAACATTTGTATATTATTCTTTCTTGACACTATTGGTGTTAGGCATTATCTCTTGACTTTCTATTAAGGAAGACGAGAATTTTGACACTCTTCTCTTGCGGTACCATAGCTAAAATATCTCTGCAGTATGTGAGAAGCCCCCACTTACTGTTCCTCCATCTTCCCAATTTAGCTAAAGCACAATTTTTATTTAAGTAACAACTATCTACATTAGTGTAATTTTTAGGAAAACAGATCACACTTTATTTTTTACCCCTTGATGGGATTAAATATTATCCCTTCTCTTTTGTTCTATTTGCTTTGATTTTTTATATTACCTTCTCTAATTTTTCACCAAACAGTAAACTCTCTACCTGACTTCCTCTCCTCTTCTCAGTTTCCTTCAGGTCCAAGTTTTTTAGTTTTTAAATGAGAGATATCCATTCTGATTCTCCTACCATCCCAGAGGTTAATGTCACCACTATCCTTGAGCATCCCCTCCCTCTCACTTGTAGAGTTTTCTTGATGAGTTTATATGACTTTTTAGTGAAATGTGCTTTCTGATAGCTTCTTGAAGAAGGATCCAAAGTAAACTTTTGAGTTTTTCTGTTTGAAAATAATAATATTCAAGCCTCACATATAATTGATAAATGAGTATAAAATTCTGGAATGAAAATCATTTGCTTCAGAATTTTGAGGATATTGGCCCACTGTTTAAAGACTTTCAGGATAGCTGTTGAGAAGTTAGTGCCTTTCTAATTTCAAAGTTTTGTACATAACCTCTTTCCTGCCATGATATCCCTCTAATCTTAACACTAAGTGCCTCTGTATTTTAAATTTGTCTCAGATTTCTCTCAGAGTTGATATCTTTTTCATCCACATTGGGTCTTCTTCTACAGGAGACCTCATGGTCCTCAGTTCTGGAAAATATTTCTTAAATTATTTTTTCTACTTTCCATTTTCTTCTTGATTCTCTTTCCCTCAACGTTCTGGCCTGCTTATTGTACAAACTTGGGACCATTTCTCCTAAATTCACATACACATAACCAATCCCTATTCTCCAAAGGCCCATAGACTTCCAATTTCTGAGAATTTCTGAAGTTTTCATGAATCAGCTTGCTTATTGGCTTCCTTTGCCTTGTAAGCATTTAGATTTCAGTTTTTCTAGTGCGCAAAGCCATTCAACACTTTCCCATATGTCATAGAACTTCCAAAATGTTACTGACATTTCTTTGGCTTCTCCACTCAAGTTCTGTCTTGTCCTTTTTGGATTATGTCCTTTACTATCATTTTAGTTGTTGCAGGAGGGAGTGGAAACACATGGTCTTTCCTTTTTACTATCATTTTTTTATGTTTTCTCAATAGCTCTTAAAAGACATATCTCTTTTTGTATGTTATATATATATATACATATATATATATATACATGTACATATATATAGTATTTATATATTGATATTATACATGCACTCAGAGATACATATACAATTCTCTAAGACCATCTGTGACCTCTTCCTTCCAGTCAAATTCAGTGGTTTTTCCTCTCTCTGCATGGATAATCTTTCCCCCACTAACTGTGATGTTCACCATATGGCTCTCGTTCTCTTAGTTATATCATCTACTTTCTCCGATTTTCTGTGAAGGAATATCTAAGCTAGGAATCCTAAGTATCAGATCCATAGAACAATCTCAGTTGTGGACTGAATATCCCCCCAAATTTATATGTTTAAGCCCTAACCCCCAGTACCTCAATTATGACTTTATTTGGAAATAAGACCTTTAAAGGGATGATAAAGTTAAAATGAGACCGTTAGGTGGGCCCTAACCCAGTCTGATTATTGTCCTTATAAAAGGAGGAAATTCTCAGGGATGCGTGCCTACAAAGGAAATACAGTGTGAGTCACAGAAAGTAGCCATCTACAAGCCAAGGAACCAGTCATGCCAACACCTTGATCTTCGGCTTCCAGCCTCCAGAGCTATGATAAAACAAATCTCTGTTTATGCCAGCCAGTCCATGGTATTTTGTTATACCACAGCTGTAATGAATTAATACCATCCCTATATTAAAATTTTAAGTATGTGAATATGGAAAGATCCTTCAAGAGATGGACACCTAGAAGATTAAGAATCTTTGTGTTAAGGAAGTGGCTTTTAAATTGTTGTCCTTGGGTCAAGATCATGTAACCCTATGGAGCTGGTCCCTGGAATCCACATTTACTGCAAGCTTTCTTGATGATTCTTACATACACAAAATCTCCTAATGATTTTCCTCAGCTGTTGTTTCTGTCATGGAGCTAAGACCAGGAGGTATCAGCTTCCCACATTAATGTGATTCCCCTTTTAGAGTCGAGAAAATCAAATCACCTACTTATTCTCCCATATTGTTTTGCCCTAATGGTGTCCTCAGGCCTGTAATGCTGGAAAGACTGGGGAAATGACCTGTGAAGACTGTAAGGGACAAGGAGAGTGGTAGGGTCTTATGAACTGCATCTTAGGGAACTAAATAGAATAGTGTGTGGCCATTGAAGCTTTAGGGTGCCATTTCACAAGAATGTCAAGGGAAGTAGCTACACAAATTATTAAATTCAATAACTTCTCTGCATTTAAGGGTAAATCCTCATTTTGTGGGGCCTGAAGTATATACAGTTAAGTGACCTTTTCAGAAAATATACTTGTTCAGACATAAATTTCAAAATCGCTAAGGTCCTTCCCTCGTTTACAAAAGGGTCAGGTTCCAGCAAGGAGCCCTGAGGCTTAAGCTTCATTGACTCTGAGGTAACTTCACCTCACCTGCATTTATTGTTTTGTACTTTTCCTTCCTGGTTCCACAAAGTTGTTAGCAATGAAACTTCAAATAGAACTTTCGTGTTTGCTCTCAGCAACAGCAGAATTAAAGCTAGTCTACCTCAAGCACCTTCTGTTTAAAGGAATGGATTTGAGAATGAACGTGTCTTAGTGCTTTCCAGGCTCTAAAGATGCAATGTGTCTGCCTCTGGGCCAGGCTTTCCTCCCATCTTTTCTGAACCTTGTTCCCTTGATTTTTTTTTTTTTTTACCTGTTATTGTATTTTTAATCTCTCCTGCTTTGCTTTATCTAACTCTGGGTTTCTCATCGTCATTACCTGACATTATGAATAGGTTTGAGTTGGGGAGGGGGTGTCCTGTGCATGGTAGACTATTTAGCTGTCCTGGATTCTATGTAATAGATATCAGCAGAACACATTCCCTGAGTCCTGACAATCTAAAAGTCCCTGGTCATTACCAGATACTCCTGGGGAGACAGAATTGCTGAGGTCAAACCACTAAATCTAGCCCATCATTCTGTGAGCAAGATCTAGACCCTACCGTAGATAAATCTCCCCTCAGATATATATCCACATCATCCCAACTCCCTCCTTTTATCTTGAGAGTAGCCAAAGCCCATTTTCTTTATTTTTTCACATTGTATTTATTTCTTAGCTTTGAATATCTTTTGAAATGTAATATTTGATACATAAAAATATAAATAATGTAAACCTGTTAGGAAACATAATAATGAAGTCAACACCAGTGAACCCCACCCCCACCCAACTCAAGGATGAGAATATCACCAATCCCACTATAGATGCATCTGCCTTTCCCTCCCCATCTTTTCCTCCTCGTTTCTCCTGCTGCATACAAGTGATTACTACACTGTATTTTATGTCTGTTGTTTTTATTTTATTTTATTTTATTTTTTATTTTTTTAAAGATTTTTATTTATTTGACAGAGAGAAACACAGCCAGAAGGGGAACACAAGCAGGGGGAGCGAGAGAGGGAGAAGCAGGCTTCCTGCCGAGCAGGGAGCCCGATGTGGGTCTCGATCCCGGGTCTCCAGGATCATGACCCGAGCCGAAGGCAGTTGTTTAACCAACTGAGCCACCCAGGCGCCCCTGTTTTTATTTTAAAACTTATTATAATTAATGTTTTCCTATATACTATATTTAGAACTACTTGTTTTAAGCTATGTAAAAATGATGTACAATAGTATATTGCAGTCTTCTGGGATGATTTTTGTTGTTTGTTTTATGCACTTATTTCTTAGAGACAGTCATCTTCCTTATAGTTGTTGTTACTTTGTTGTAGAAATGGAATAGTTAATTTGGACCACAAATTAGATTTCTGGGTTCAAATCCTCGCTCTCATTTATAACTCTTGGCAAATTCCTTAACCCCTTTATGCCTCTGTTTCCTCATTTGTAAAAGAGGAAATGTTAATTTTCTCTGAGGACAAAAATAAGTTAACCTAAGTAAGGGACCAAGAAGTATGCTTCACACACATTAGAAGTTATGTATAAACTCTTATTAGGCACTTTGACTGGTGTGTAATATATCCCATTGTATGAGTATAGCACAGTTTACCCATTACCTGTCAAAGTACAATTGGTTGGTACTCAGGATTTTGCTTTATTGATATTTCGATGATTACTATAGTGACATCTCCTTATATGCATTCCTGAAGGAATGCCTCTAGGGCATATATTCTGGATATTGCTGGTTATAGGTTAATTGCTCTCCATGTTCACCACTACAAAATAATGCCTAATACTTCTCCAAAGTAAGAAGTAGTGGTACAAAGTTACACTCCCTCCAACAGTGTTTGAGTTCCTGGTGAACCACATACCCTCCAAACCTTCTTCCATTTGTCTGTTTCATCCACATATTTCTCAGCAGTCTTCCCTTGATTCGTTTGTTTATCCCCAACTAATAGCTAGTGAGTCAACTGGGGAGACAGAATTGCTGAGGTCAAACCACTAAATCTAGCCCATCATTCTGTGAGCAAGATCTAGACCCCACCATAGATAAATCTCCCCTCAGATATATATCCACATCATTTGGGGAGGGGAGATTTATCTATGGTGGGGTCTAGATCTTGCTCACAGAATGATGGGTAGTTTATCCCCAACTAATAGCTGTCTTGGCAACTACAAGAGTATTTTTACTTATTTTTCATTTTACTTATTTGATTGCAATTTTCATAACCCAATATTTATTTCAGAAGCAGGACATATACATTGTAAAATATTAGAAAATGATGACTTAAAAAATGCCATACTATAATATCAGATAGTGATAAAAGCTATGGAGAAAAATAGAGCTGGTTAGGGAAGCAAACATAAAGGGGTGACTGTAATTAGATAGGATGGTCAGGAAGAGATTTTATGGGGGAGTGATACTTGTGATAAGCCACCTACACAAACTCCCAGTAGTCATATTTCAAGGTTCACTAGCCAGTTGTGGCTAGTGGCTTGCATAGCGGACTGTGGAAGGCTAGAGAAGCATCGTGGTGTGTGGCTGAGATTGATTTCAAGGGCAGATGGTTGAAAGATCAGAGGATAGGGCCCCCATTGGCTAGGGTGATAGCTGATGTTTCATCCTTATGAAGAGAAACTCAGTAATGTAGGTGAAAAAAATCTTTCCATTAATGAGGAACACGTAATAAAAGATGATGGCAGATGACTTCGAGGGGAGAGAGCAGGTGGTATGGTTGTGATCACATGGGCTTCAGAGCAGCCAGGGTTTTATGTTTACTACTTTGTCTTAAATTTTATGGGATACATGAATTTAGGGTAAAAATGAATTAGGAGCAGGCAAGAAGGATCACTTCAAATATCTTTCTTAACATAATGGGCTTAGATTTTAAAAAGTCACTGCCATTAGAAATGGCTGGTAAAGAAAGAAAAGTTTCTGTGGACACGGTCGTTTTAATTAAAAGAGGAAGGTCACGGAGCACTGGGAAAAAAAAGTGGAAGTTATAGTAAATTTTGCTAAAGACAGAGCAGGCATTTGAGATGGTTCAGTGGAAGTGTTTTAATGGTTCGAAGGGTGGAGTCAGTTTAGAACCTGCAGGGAGCTCTATGGGAATGAGTCCAGCAATTGATGGTTGATCTCTTGGGATAAGGGAGTGTCCATGTTTCCCATGGGGCCTCCAGTCACTATGTAAGGGATGTGTCAGATGGATTAGCCCTGATGATCTCCTCAGGGAAGATGAATAATCGTAATTTTTAACTTCAGTGGGAAATGGAAACCATCAGATCCTTTCTCTCCTATTACCAAGGCTACTACTTCTGTGTGAGTTTTCTACGTCCCTCCTTGGTTTTGGGATGTGGGGAGGTGTTCTTTCTCCTTTCACATAGTACCATTCCTGCTACCCCTATTCTGTATCCCACCCTTTCGACTTTTCTTAAGGATTGGTTATCTTTTATCTTTTCTGTATTATTTCCTCTCCATAAAATCAGCAACAAGTACAGTTTTGTATAGGGAGTCTTAACCATTTTTGTGTGTCATGGATCTATTTGGCAGTCTGCTGAAGTCTGTGGACCCTTAAATGTATTAAATCACTATGTAGGATTACGAAATAAAATATTGAAAAAAGTCACCAAATTATAAATATATTGAAATAAAACTATCACACTGCAAGAATAATAATTCATAGTACAAAAACATGTAACTTCTTAGTATATTAAATAATAATACCTAGCAATGGCTCTTTTCTGTACTGTAATTTCAAAGAATGATGAATGTTAATAATGTTTTGAGATACCTATAACAACTCTAAAGTAATACTAATATATCTGTTATTTCTTGGGTGTCTGGATAGCTCAGTCAGTTAAGCATCCAACTTTTGACTTCAGCTCAGGTCACGATCTTGGGGTCATTAGACTGAGCCCAGTGATGGGCTTCATTCTCAATGTGGAGTCTTCCTGAGAGTCTCTCTCTCTGCCCCTCTTCCCAGGCATGTGCACATGATCCCTTTTTCTCTCTAAAATAAACAAATCTTTAAAAGAATAAAATAAAATATCAGGTGTTTATCTTGGTTATTAAGCCATGAGTATTAATACTTTGATTTATTTCTTGCATTTATACGATAGAGGTGCTAAATTTTAGTCAGAGATTATGCAAATAAATAATAATGTGATTTTTTTTTCAATCAACGCTGGTGGATTTCCTGAATTCTTTTTTCAGGCCATAGTTAACAACTCTTGATCCTTAATCTTTGTCTTATGAAACATTCTAACAAATTTGAGTAAAAAGAAATAGAAAGTTCTCATTTTTGCAAAGTAATAGATCCTTGTTTTCTAGTCCCATCTACCTTTTTAGTCTCATTTCCAGTTGCTATACCAGCACACTGCTAGTGCCATATTTTACTGGACTTCATACACTATCCCGTATTAGTAATAAACTTTGAATTTATTAATAAACAGTCATCCATAGTTTTCTCTAAGTGTCTACATTTCAGGCTTTTCTCCTAAAATTATTCTCACCATTATTCTTTGAGGCTAACATTACAGTAGTTAATTTGGATAGCTGTACATAACAGCTCTTTTAGACACTTGATTTTTTTTTAAAGTATTTATATTTTTCCCATTTATCCAACTTTATTGCATCAAAAGTAAAAGAAATTCTATATTTTAGAATTTAATATTTTTACTGAGTGGAAAAAAGCATTAAAATATAATTTGCGTAGAAATAGCAGATGGTAAATTTCATCTATTAAAAAGGGCATACATCAGGCCAGTAATGTTCTTGTTGTAATAATATTGTCCTAGTTCAGATGCTTTGGAATATAAACATTTCAAATACAAATCTTGTTTATAGTTCAAAAGATTATAATTCTGTCATATAAACTACTTGAATAATGACAGTCATTATAATTAAGTATAAAAACATAAATGCTAAAAATGATTATATGTCAGGTTAAAGATGACCATTTATAAACCATTAGGACTCTTCTAATGTGTTATACTCAGAATATATTTTCTTTTCATGATATTTATAGGACAAATAGTTTAAATATACATTGATGGGCATGGGTACTGTGAGTAGATGTAAAATGTAGAAGGAAAAACTAAAATATAAATAAACATTTTTATTAGAATAATAGAATTAGAAAGCAAATATTTTAGATTAAATTATAATAGTGTCTAAGGTAGTTAAATATATTCCATGAAGAGAGATTTACTGAATTAATTGATTATTTATTTGTTTATAAATGGAGATCTTTTTTAGGCAGTTAAATTATTCCTTTTTCGTCAATTTGTTTTTGTTTCCCTAAATCTCAGTGTCATAATATATTGTAACAGTAAGTTGTTAAGTCCTCAGTTGTAACATAATTATGTGACTCACTAGGGAGTCCAGAAAATAAAAAAGCTTTGTAATTTGATTTTTACTTTATTTTATTTTTCTCCTTTGAGATGTGCAAGAATAGTAAATTGCCTATAAATGTGCATTGGGACAATTAAATTATATTATAGGAGTATTGTGATGAAATGATGTGTATTTAACCTTTTGCTTTTTCTACCTTTTTGGAACAGAAAATTTGGAAATAGCATTACACCCTGTTGTTTAACTGCCTTTAAAAATTGTTAAGTGCAGAACAAATAGTTTAATTTGATGGGTTTTTGTTGATGCTAAACTCTGGAGCAGAACCAAAGTACATCCTGACTTCCACAACAAATGAAGAAAATAATTTCCCTTGCTGTCTTGGCAGAATAGTTGTACATGATGGCCTTAAAATAACTCCATTCTCATGAGGTCTTGCTCTCTCATCTTTTTTTTCACTCGAACGAACATTTGAATGCCATCTTGAGCCTGTTAAGTGTTGCTAGAAAACCAACCGAAAACAACAAAACTTGAGTAAATCTATAATGACATTTTCTTTGGAGAGCTCCTGTGTCTTGGTCTTTAGAGTAGTAAGTATTTATAATTTAATCTTCTGCATCTCTCCCAGCCTCTCAGTGATCTGATTAAGATCCTTCTCTCTGTCTTCAGAAATCCCACCAGTCTTTCAAAGCCAAGCTTTTTAAAAAAATTCATTTTATTTTATTTTTTCAGTGTTCCAAGATTCATTATTTATGTATCACACCCAGTGTTCCACGTAATAGTGCCCTCCTTAATACCCACCACCAGGCTCACCCATCCCTACCCCCCTTCCCAAATCCCCAGTTTGTTTCTCAGAACCGAGATCCTTGTTAACTTCATACAGAATTTCCTCGAGGATTAAACTCAAAAGTGTTACTTGTTTCATTCCTTTGCCGCTGTTTACAGCAACCTTTCATGTCAGTGAAACTTACCTCTCACATTTCATTGTGGATGGACTTTACAAAGAATGTGGTAAAGGTGTATGGATTGATACAAGTCAATCAATAGACGCTGACTAAGCAGTAGCCACATTAAAGACATTGTGCCCCATTGGGATTGTGCATTGGTAGAGATACAGAAAGAAGACATTGCCTTGTTTTCTGTAATTTACAGATTAATACGAGAGCTAACGTTAAGTACATAAATCATAATATAATCCTAAATAGAGAAAGTAAGAAGAACAATACAGGGGATCAAAGGAGGAAGAAATAATTAAAAAGATACCAGGAAAGGTTTTGTAGTGAAACACTTGGTAAAATGTGCCTGAGAGAATGACTTTTTCTTTCCAAGAGCAATGGACATTGTTACATTGGCTGCTAAAAACAGTACAGATTCTGACAGTCCTTCGGAAAGCTGTTTGTATTCACTGTCACAAAATATATTATCTTTTGTTGGTGTCAAAACTTGTAAAGGGTTTGAGATTTTACCTCTCTTGTAAGAGAGCAAGTTAGCATGATTCCATTTCCTAGATGCTGCCAGAAGAAATGAGACTCCTAGGTCAGAGACAAAGGACTCTTATTAGCCACAGCTTAGCATACAGCCAGGCTGTCATGTTTCCAGCAATTGCTTTCCCCGCCAAGTCCCACAGTGGGTGGTGCATAGCATCCCAGGTAGATGCCGCACACACAGTTGAGTGTGTTACGCCCTAGGAACCTCAAGCTTAGGAAACAGGAAATCTCCTAAGGGCGTCACGGCAAACCTACATTCATTTTGTTATCCTGGTCAGGAAACCAGTCTTTTGTTTCCCTGGAGTGAAGTTCTATCTCTACCTTCAAGCCTGTTGGAGAAGGGAATGGGGACAGAAACTGTCAGAAGATGTGTAGAAATTCTGTCAAGAATTGCCCCCTAAACAATTTTTCAAGTAGTCCTAGAAATAATGGTTAGGAAGCAGTCATGTAGGGGAATAGAAGCTATAATATGTTGAGGTAGTCTTGCTGGTCTGGATACTGTTTCAGTGTTGAAAAACTGAACTTGGTATATTTTTCTGAAGAATTGGTTTGGTAACCAATTTTCAAAAGAATTGATTTAACTGGAAATCATGAAAATACAGTTGAAAGGAGTCATCATTTTACGTAATGAAAAATGAATGAGAAGAGATGCTAATATTTCAAGAAGAGGAAGAGCCCTGTGTCTCCCCAACTGTGTTAAGAATATAAAGCAAGATTCAAATTACAAATGAAGTAGTCTCTGATTTATTGATGTCGATAACTGAATTAGTCATGAAAGTCTTTCCAGTGATAGATGATCCTAAAATAAATTTGTATTTATATTTACTTGTGTATATATATTATACCATATATATAATATATGCTATGTATATACAGTCTATATACATATGTCTGTATATATGCACATGTTCTAGCATATCCTTTTGAATAATTTATGCATCCACAGTAAAATGATAACTCTAAAATCAAATTGAATCTCAAGTTAAAATGGGTCTTAGAAATCATCTGAAAAATATCTCACCCCATGTACAAAATGTTTTCCAAAATAATGGATCAGTAAAGTTTATAAATTCTACAGCCTCACTTCTAGGATGCTTACCCTGTAATGGTATTAGTGATTGTGTTGAAGCTGATGTAGGGTTGCATCTGAACTTGACGTTGATTTCCTGAATCACATATGATCCACTATTGGATTCACTGCTGCCATCATGAATATTGATTCTAGGAGTTTATGTGTGTGCTTTGCCTTTTTAGTTGGTTTTCTTTTACATTACTAGATTTTTCCTTTGTCTTTTTTTCTGTGTTGCAACATAAATGAAAACACGTGATTTTTTTTAAGTTTATTTACTGTGCTACGAACACCTGATGTTGAATATTGTTAGTAAGAAATTTGGGGGGCCATTACACTAATAAGACTATCAAAGTAGCATTTTACACCTATAATTGAAACCTAAAAGTGCTTACTCCTAGGCTAATAACTGTGATTATGTAAAAATCATTATAATAAAATGCCTTTGGCAACACTTGCATAAATTTCCAGTATTATTCATGTATCAGGGGCTGGATTTGCCTATATAATGTGTGGGTTATGTGATAAGCCTCTCCAACTTCTAACATATAAATACCTAACATGTTATTTTATGGGGCACAGCTTTAAAAAAACAAAAGGATTAAATCGTGACCATATTTGGGATGTAAACATAAATATATCAGTTTTCAAAAAACTAAAATGACTACAGAGGTCAATCAGGTGAAAGGAAAGTCTGGAGCAGATCAGAAAGTGCCTGGCCCATTTAGAAACACCAGAAATCTTGCTTTTTCTGCATGATTTCTTATTTGTTAATGTTGGCCACTAATTAAGAAAACAATTAAAGAGCATGCTCACTAAAAAAAAAAGGTATCTCCTTATCAGCAATATCTAATATTTAACCTGATACCCAGAATAGTTTCTCAGGCTAGCAGAGCATAGAACGGGATGGTGGTAGTTGGAAGAAGGGGAGAAGTCAGGGAAGAGGCCTTAAGGGGCCAGATTGCTATAGGTAGGAAGGGGGTCTGGCTGACTGACACAGGCCTAAACAATAGTCTAATGACAGTAAACACTGACCTGGGTAGTAAAAGGCTATACCTGAATCCTTGCCCTGGGGACTCTTGGGCATCCTGAGGAAGAAAAGTTTATTTGTAGAAATATTAATCTCTTCAGAGGCCTAGGCTACTCTGCTGGGAAGTTTCTACTCCTTCACCAGAATGTTAACTTAAGAACAGAAGGTGATTGCCTAGAAAAGAGAACCAAAGAAATATTGGTGTAGCCTGGCTCGAAGTGTCATGGAGGTAGAGAGGAAGAGAGGACATGTTAGGAGTCTGTACCCCAGTGCATTTGGATCTAAGGTGAAAGCCTTTGCAAGGAATGCAGAAAAAGTTACAGGGTGTTGTGGTCAGAGCCAGTAGCCTCCCCAGCAGAATCTGTTGTCAGCCAACCAGCAGGAAACCACGAAGATGACACCACAACATGCACCCCAGAATTCTGAGAGAGACACAAGGAAGGGAGGTGATTGAGCTTTTTCAGCCTGGCGGGAGAGGGTGATCGATCCACCAGATGTGGAGATTAACTTTTCACGGGGAGGCTTAAGGCCTTGGGGTAGCTTAGCACTAAGTCACACTTACTCACATGGGTCCCATTCCTTGGGCCCATCCATAGGTGTATGGCGTTGTGGGGCTGGACAAAGACATGTACTTTTTTGGGGGGGGGTTGTTTTTAAAAGCTCTCTAGATATTACTACATCTTTGATAAAGTTGTGGTAAGGGTTAAATTGAGTATTAAATCTGAGGTGCTTAGAACAAAAATTATAAAGCTAATAATGCAAGTATCAGTGAAGATATGGGGCTATTGCTGGTAGGGTAGGAACAAGCGACCATTCTGGAGAGCACTCTGGCATGGAGTTAATAGATTAAATATAGGCCTTTCAAGACCCAGTAATTCTCCTCCCGGGTTACATGTATGACCCTCACTCTACCAGTGATGCTCTTTTACTGATGTTGGAAGGACATGTACAGAGATGGACCGTGTTTGATGTGCTGGCCATCTGGAGGCAGTCTGGGTGTCCCTCCAAGATGCTGAAGTCATACATCCTTTAATCCCTCACTTAGCCAACATAACCAAGTCCCCACATACCAAAGTCTGGGCGAAGTGGTAAAAATGCAAAGGGAACTCAGAGAGGCGCCCGACCTGTAAGGGCAGATGGTCAGTTTCAGAGGAAAGACTCAACGATGAAGGTCATGGCAGGTCAAGCACAGAGCAGGGCTGCCTGAAGCATGCATGGCCTCTGAAGGGCTGAGTCTTGAGGGAGCATTCAGGAAGGCTTAGTTAAAACACCAAGTTTTAGCATGAAATAGAAGCTCAAAGGTAAGTGTCTTCATTAGGCAAATATTGATTATAAAGAAGATAAATTCTTGAGTTATCTTCTCAGGAAATGGAACAAAATGAAAATATCTTGGGAACACAGCAAAAATGAAATGGTTTTTCATTGTGGTTTATATTTGCATTTGTATAATAGTACATTATCTTCTCTTTCAGATACACTGGCCTAGTACGGCACTAAAAATAGAAGAATGCATAATGAAAGGAAAAGATGCGGTAAGTATTGCTCATTATAAATTAAACATATCCTCAGTTCTGTCCCTGGTCAGTTGCAAGAGACTGACTCCCTAACCTCTTATTTGCTCCTAATAGGCATATACACAATTCATTCAGGAAGAAAAAAAACACACGTATGCATATTCATACAGACATATACATTGTATAGAGATCATTATATATAAGTTGATTTCATTGTGAAGTTAAAGGAAGCTGAGGTGCCTCTAGATAATCCTTATTTTCTGCATAGTTGGGAATCATAATTTCAGGTAAATTTTTAACTCAAGGGAAAGCTAAGCGTATTCTTTCTGAGAATTCATTTTTCTTTCATTAGTAAATTAGAACCAAATGAAGAAACAAAAGGAGAAAAAGCAAAAAGAAATGAGAAGGAAAAGGTTGTACCTGTCCCACGATGTGCTTAGGGTCTTTCCTTCTGGTGAATCGACCTCCATTCTCTCCATAACTTTTCCACAGTGTCTGAGGCTGTGCCACAGCGGCAGCTCTGACCCGGGTCCGAGCCCGCTAAAACATGCTCCAAGGGACTTTTATGTGCTAGGAGTCACTGCCTGATGACATCAGACACATCTTTGCAGGAAGGCATAAGCACATCCCTTTTTGAAACTTAACTCATTTTTTTTTTCTGGTGAGATAAAAGTACCATATGAAAGACTAACATATGTCATATTGAGTCCGGAGTCTCCATAGCAACTGGGTCAGAACCAAGGAGTGAGTCAAGACATCCTTGCTGCCTTAGCCCACAGCATGATGCTGATTAATCAAACCCACTCCTAGGCTGTGTCAGCCTAAGCCCAGCAGAGCCAAAATGTAGTCTAATTCACTCATTCTAGGTGTGACAGTGTTTCATGACATGAAAAGCAGGTGCTTATGGTGATCAAAGAATAGAATATTTTCCCTATGTCTGAATGATCACATTTTCCCAATGATAGGGGTCACCTAAAAATAAAATGCTACATGAGTAGGAAATTGAGAAAAGTATATGTGCTCTGGATAATCAGGTTGGTAGTATATTACTCATTCTGAACAAGGGTATGTTCTAATCTGAATCACTTCTGATAAGATGGTTCTGGTGTTTTTTTCACCCAGTACTGTGCTGTGAGAGATTTTAAAAGTCATAATCTGTCCTTATGAAACATTACATTTACTGACTACTACATGGATTGATATTGGAGTAATATTTAGTATTTAAAGAGCTTGGTATTTTGCAATTTATTTTAAATGAAACGGCAATACTTAATTTACCAGGAAGATGTTTGCTAGAATTAATTTAGACATGTTGGTTTGAGTAGTTTTTTTTTTATTTTATTTTAAAGATTTTATTTATTTATTTGACAGAGAGAAACACAGCTAGAGAGGGAACACAAGTAGAGAGACTGAGAAAGGGAGAAGCAGGCTTCCCGCCGAGCAGGAAGCCCGATGTGGGGCTCAATCTGGGGTCTCCAGGATCATGACCTGAGCCGAAAGCAGTTGCTTAACCAACTGAGCCACCCAGGCGCCCCGGTTTGAGTAGTTTTAAAATTTTTTCATTCAGCATATTTTTTCTAGCATGTTATGTTAGTCACCATACAGTACATCCTAGTTTTTGCGGTAGTGTTCCAAGATTCGTTGTTTATGTATAACACCCAGTGCTCCATGTAGTCTGTGCCTTCCCTAATACCTGTCACCGAGCTCATTCCTCCCTCAAACCCCTTACTTCTAAAACCCTTACTTTGTTTCCTGGAGTCCATAGTCTCTCATGGTTCTTCTCCCATTCCAATTTCCCTCCCTTCGTTTTTCTCTTCCTTCTCCACTATTCCTTATGTTCCACAAATAAGTGAAACCATATGATAATTGACCTTCTCTGCTTGACTTATTTCAGTTACCATAATCTCCTCCAGTCCTGTCCATGTTGATGCAAAAGATGGGTATTCATCCTGTCTGATGGCTGAGTAAAATTCCATTGTATGTATAGACCACATCTTTATCCATTCGTCTATTGAAGGGCATCTCAGCTCTTTCCACAGTTTGGCTATTGTGGACATTGCTGCTATGAACATTGGGGTGCATGTGGCCCTTCTTTTCACTATCTCCATATCTTTGGTGTAAATACCCAGTAGTGCAATTGCTGGGTCAGAGGGTAGCTCTATTTTTAACTCATTGAGGAACTGCCACACTGTTTTCCAAAGTGGCTGCACCAACTTGCGATCTCACCAACAGTGTAAAAGGGCTCCCCTTTTTCCACAACCTCTCTGACATTTGTTGTTTCTTGTGTTGCCAATTTTTGCCATTCTAGCTGGAGTAAAATGGTATTTCAATGTAGTTTCGATTTGAATTTCCCTGATGACTGATGATGAACATTTTTTCATTTGTCTCATAGCTATTTGTATGTATTCTTTGGGGAAGTGTCTGTTCATGTCCTCTTCCCACTTTTGGACTTGATTATTTGTTTTTTGGGTGTTGAGTTTGAGAAGTTCTTTATAGATCTTGGATATTAGCCCTTTATCTGTAGTGTCATTTGAAGATATCTTCTCCCATTTTGTGGGTTGCCTTTTGTTTTGTTGACTATTTTGTTCGCTTTGCAGAAGCTTTTTATCTTGATGAAATCCAAAAAGTTCATTGTCGCTTTTGTTTCCCTTGCCTTTGGAGACGTGTCTGGAAAGAAGTTGCTGTGGCTGATGTTGAAGAGGTTACTGTCTGTGTTCTCCTCTAGGACTTTGATGGATTCTGGTCTCACATTGAGGTCTTGCATCCATTTAAAGTTTATTTTATCTTTGTGTATGGTGTAAGCAAATGGTCGAGTTTCATTCTTCTGTATATAGCTGTCCAGTTTTCCCAGCACCACATATTGAAGAGACTATCCTTTTTCCACTGAGTATTTTTGCCTGCTTTGTCGAAGATTAGTTGACTAAAGAGTTGAGGGTCCATATCTGTGCCCTCTATTCTGTTCCATTGATATATGTATCAGTTTTTGTGTCAGTACCATTCTGTCTTGGTGATCACAGCTTTGTAATATAGCTTGAAATCATGCAGCATGATGTACTCAGCTTCGTTTTTCTTTTTCAACATTTCAGTGGCATTTCAGGGTCTTTTCTGGTTCCATACAAACTTTAGGATCATTTGTTCCAGCACTTTGAAAAATGTCATTGGTATTTTGATTGGGATGACGTTGAAAGGATAGATTGCTCTGTGCAGCATAGACATTTTAACAATGTTTTTTATCTTCCGATTCATGCACATGAAATGTTTCTCCAACTTTTTGTGTCTTCAATTTCTTTCATAAATGTTCTGTTGTTTCTAAAGTATAGATTCTTCACCTCTTCGTTTCGATTTATTCCAAGGTATCTTGTGGGTTTTGGTGCTATTGTACGTGGAATTGAGTCCTTAATTTCTCTTTCTATAGTTACATTGTTAGTATATAGGAAAGCATCTGATTCCTGTGCATTAATTTTGTGTCCCGCCACATTACTGAATTGGTGTATGAGTTCTAGTAATTTAGGGGTAGGGGTGGAGTCTCTTGGGCTTTCCATATGTATCATGTCATCTGTGAAGAGAGACAGTTTGATTTCTTCTTTGCCAATTTGAATACATTCCTTTTCTTTCTGTTGTCTGCTGCTGCTAAGACTTATAGTACTATGTTGAATAATAGTGGTGAGAGTGGGAATCCTTGTCATGTTCTTGATCTTAAAGGAAAGGCTGTCAGCTTTTCCCATTGAGAATGATATTCATGGGCTTTTAATAGATGATTTTTAAGAAATTGAGGAATGTTTCCTCTATTCCTACACTCTGAAGAGTTTTAATCAGGAAAGGATGCTGTATGTTGTCAAATGCTTTCTCTCCATCAATTGAGAGGACCATATGGTTCTTCTCTCTTCTCTTATTAATGTGTTTTTATCACATTGATTGATTTGCAAATGTTGAACCACCCTTGCATCCCAGGGATAAATCCCACCTGGTGGTGATGGATAATACTTTTTAATGTAGTGTTGGATCCTATTAGCTAGAATCTTTTTGAGAATTTTGGTATCATTATTCATCAGGGATATTGGTCTGAAATTCTCCTTTTTCATGGAGTCTTTGCTTGGTTTGGGATCAAGGTAATGCTGGCCTCATAAAATGAGTCTGGAAAGTTTCCTTCTGTTTCTGTTTTTTGAAACAGCTTCAGGAGAATAGGTGTTATTTCTTCTTTGAATGTTTGGTAGAATTCCCCTGGTACTCCATCAGGCCCTGAACTCTTATTTTTTGGGAGGTTTTTGATCACTGTTTCAAACTTATTTCTGGCTATTGGTGTATTCGGTTTGTGAATTTCTTCCTTTTTCAGTCTTGGTACTTTGTAGATTTCTAGGAAGGCATCCATTTCTTCAAGGTTGCTTAATTTACTGGCGTATTGTTGTTCATAATAGCTTCTAATAATTATTTCTGTTTTCTTGGTGTTAGTTGTGGTCTCTGCCCTTTCCTTCATAATTTTATTAATTTGGGCCCTTTCTCCTTTCTTTTGGAAAAGTCTTGTCAGTGGTTTATTGATATTATTAATTCAGTGAACTGACTTCTGGTTGCATTGATCTGCTCTAATGTATTTCTGACTTCTATTTCATTGATCACTACTCTAATCTTAATTATTTCTCTTCTCATGTGTAGCTTAGACTTCATTTGTTGTTGTTTTTCTCCAGTTCTTTAAGATGTAAAGTTAGCTGGTGAATTCAGGATTTTTCTTTTTCTTTTTTTTTTTTTTTTTTTTTTGAGTGAGGCTTGGATGGCCACGTATTTCCTGCTTAGGACTGCCTTTGCCATATCCCATAGGTTTTGGACCAATGTGTTTTCATTCTCATCGGTTTCCATGAATTGCTTAAGTTCTTCTTTGATTTCCTGATTGACCCAAACATTCTTAAGCAGAATAGTCTTTAGCTTCCAAGTTTTGAATTCCTTCTAATTTTTTTCTTGTAATTGAGTTCCAGTTTCAAAGCACTGTGGTCTGAGAATATGCAGGGAATAATCTCAGTCTTTTGGTATTGGTAGAGACGTGATTTCTGACCCAGTATGTGGTCTATTCTGTAGAAAGTTGCATGTGTGCCTGAGAAGAATGAGTAATCTGTTGTTTTACGGTGGAATGCTCTGTATATATCTAGGAGGTCCATCTGGTCCAGTATGTCATTCAAAGCTTTGGTTTCTTTGTTGATTTTCTGCTTAGATAATCTGTCTATGGCTGAGAGTGGAGTGTTGTCTCCTATTATTAATGTATCATTATCACTATATCTCTTTATTTTGGTTAACAGTTGGTTTATGCAGTTGTCTGGTCCCATGTTGAGGGCATAGATATTTAAGTTGTTCTTTTTACAATATTTAAAATTTACAATTGTTAGATCTTCTTGTTGAATAGACCCTTTAAGAATGATATAGTGTCCTTCTGTATCACTAACTGCAGTCTTTAGCTTGAAATCTAATTTGTTTGATAAGAGAATTTCTATCCCAACTTTCTTTTGAGGTCCATTGGCATGACAAATTGTTCTCCATCCCTTCACTCTCAGTTTGGATGTATCTTTAGGTTCAAAATGAGTCTCTTGTAGACAGTATAGGGATGGGTCCTGTCTTTTTATCCATTCTGCAACCCTGGACCATTTAATGGGTACATTTAGGCCATTCACCCTGAGAGTGATTATTCAAAGATGTGATTTTATTGTCATCGTGTTGCCTGTGAAGTCCTTGTTTCTATATATTGTCTCTGTACATTTTTGTTCCATATCACTCTAGGGGTCTTTCTCCCTTTCTAGAAACCCCCCCTCTTAATATTTCTTGTTGGGCCAACTTAGTAGTCACAGATTCTTTCGGTTTCTGTGGGTCCTGGAAGTTATTTATCTCTCCATCCATTCTGAATGACACCCTTGCAAGATAAGGTATTCTTGGCTTCCTGTTCTTCTCATTTAGTTCCCTGAATATGTCTTGCCAGCCCTTTCTGGCTTGCCAGGTCTCTGTGGATAGGTGTGACGTTATTCTGATGTTCCTCCTTCTGTATGTAAGAAATATTTCACCTGTCTACCCTTAAGATGGTTTCCTTGGTTCTAAGATTTGCACATTTTACTATTACATTCCAGGGCATTGCTCTGTTCCTTTCCATCTTGGGAGGGGTCCTCTCTGCCTCTAGGACATGAAAGCTTGTTTCATTCCCCAGATTAGGGAAGTTCTCATTTACGATTTGCTCAAATATATCTTCTGGTCCTCTCCCTCTCTCCACCCCTTCAGGGATCCCAATAATGCTGACACTGGAATGTTTCATGGCCTCATTTATTTCTCTAATTCTGTTTTCATGGCTTTTAAGATGTTGGTTCCAGGCCTCCTCCTCTTCCTTCCTTTCTTTCAGTTTGTTTTCTAGATCACTGATTTGTTCTTCTGCCTCGTTTACCCTAGCTGTTAGAGTATCTAGCTTAGATTGCATCTCATTTATAGCATTTTTAAGTCTGGCCTGATTAGCTCTCATTTCTGCCATTGTTGGTTTTCTCCAGCATAACTATTGTCTTTATAAGTCTATTTCTGACATCTTGCTTTTATCCATATACATTAGGTCTGTGGGAGAGGCCATTGTCTGGTTCTTTTCTTTGTTGGGAGTTCCTCCCCCTAGTCATTTATCCAACATGTTCATCATAAGACTCACATAGTGATTTATGTTGTAAGATTTGCTAAGCATATATATGTATTTGGTACTGTGTTTAACCAGGGAATATGAAGAAGTGTCAAATAAATATGCTGTCCTCACAAAACTTCTAGTTGAATCCCAATGTAGGCATACTAGAGCTCCTCAGCCAAATGTGGCCTGCCATATATTTTTGTAAATAAAGCTTTATTGTAAGCCAGCTTCACACATTCACTTTTGGATTGTTTATGACTGCTTTCATACCATATTTCCAGAGGTAAGTTGTTGAAACAGAGACCAATTGGCCATTCAAACTAAATGAAACTCGTCTTTCATAAAAAAAAAAGTTTGCTCATTTCTGCATAGGAGTTTTCTAATAAAGGTGTGAGGTGTAAGTATAAGTGTGAAATGTTATTTCTCTTAGTTAGCTTTTATGTATTTATTGAAAATTCTCTATGAAAGTGCTTTGTGTGAATTTATGAGATTGAAGATAATGACTTATTTTCCTGAACATCAAAACTCTGTAATGCCTTCCCATTAGCATATGTTTCTTTAAGGGTAGCTAAACCTCCTCTAATTATTGGTTTTCTGACTTTATGTGATTCATTTCTTTATATGTATGTTAAAAAAATAACAGTATGGGAAATAAATTACTTACTGGAACATGCATATTGCCATGCAAATCTTCATGTTCAAATAAATTTCTGAACAGTACTTTTTTTACTCCTCAGTTATGTGCTAGAATACCTGAAAAATTATACAATCCCATTATAGATATCATTCATGTAGCAAGGCTAAAATGTGTTTCAGTCACCCCAGTCTGTTCTTTGACTTGCCTCTTCTA
This sequence comes from Spilogale gracilis, assembly GCA_004023965.1. Taxonomy (NCBI): domain Eukaryota; kingdom Metazoa; phylum Chordata; class Mammalia; order Carnivora; family Mephitidae; genus Spilogale; species Spilogale gracilis. Next base: position 24,225 of record PITA01003796.1, on the reverse strand, counting down.
GCTAAGAGAGACTTAAACGTGAGATTTGTGGGGTTAGGAAAAACAAATAAAAAAAAAGAGCCAATCTTTTTTTTTTTAACATTAATTTCTTCTTTCTGTTTTTGTACTTTAGAGTGAATGTGCAAATTATGTTCGGGTTTTGCATCACTATAATAAGACACATCTTCTGACCTGTGGTACTGGAGCTTTTGACCCACTTTGTACCTTCATCAGGGTTGGATACCATTTGGAAGTAAGATCATTTTATTCATATCAATAAAAGTCATGCTTAAAAGTACTTTTTTTTTTTTTTTAAGAAAAGTTGTGGCATTTTCTTTGTTGAAAGAGAAAAGCATTTGTGAGATACTGATGAAGATTTTCCTAAGTCAGAGAAAGAATCTCTCCGGACCTTTAAAATCCTTGTCAGCTATATAACCTGTGAATCAGTTATTTTTTTTATGTATTCATTCCCTGAACAGCTTCATTCACTTCATTGTGTACTTTAAAATATTTCTTCATATCAAACTGTGTTCTCTATTGTGTTCTTATGTAAATTTTATTAATGCAACCACCAGACTAGAAAGTACATATAAATATATGTAAAAGTAAGTTTATATAAACAAGACTACAATGAACAGTACTTTACAAAGGATATACAAAGACTTGTTGATTTCGTAATTACTCTTTCTTTTTAGACAGGTGAAATGAAGAAGGTGATGTTGGGAGTTGGGGGGCAGAGTGGATTACAAACTGACTGAAGCAAAATATTAGTAGGTGAGAGCTGTATGCTCCAGACCCCATTACTAGGTGATTAGTATAAAGAAAACAAATTTCAAAAAAATCAAAGAGAAGAGAGAAAAGAGAAAAGAAAGAAAGCAAATCTCACCTGAATTCTGTCACACATATAACACTGACTAAAAAAACAAGCTTAAAGATCAATTAAAAAGTACTCTCTGCTCCTTGGAAGGTCAGAAGGAAGAATCCTCCATGAAGATGGGATACAGATAAAACAGAGATTCCAGGGCCCCTGTCAGTCAGTTAAGCATTTGCCTTCAACTCAGGTCTTGATCTCAGGGTCCTAGGAGATGGAGTCCCATATCAAGCTCCCTGCTCATCAGGAAATCTGCTTCTCCCTCTGACCTCCCTCTCCCACCCCACCGTGCGCTCTCTCTTGCGCATTCAAATAAATAGATAAAATCTTAAAACAAAACAAAACGAACACCTAGATATTCTGTACTGAAACAGCTGCAGTCTCTTGATTCTTATAATCTATTCATGAAAGGGCAGCAGTGACCCTTAGATATTTTCAGCCACCACCTATGAAGAATAACATTCATATCACTGGTGAAAATCATGTCTGATATCCCTTACACTAGTTAACACTCAGGTGTGCATATGATTAGTAATATCTGAAGGGCTTTGCTTCGCTGCCTCTTGAGAGTACCCCTGATTGAGCTACTTCAACTGTTAAGTGTCATTACAGGCAGGATTTTTGATTAGCATATTTTCCAAGTTAACTAACCACCTCTACTTGTAGATTAAGACTAAGGAGCATACACAAACACATCGAGTGTACTCACCAAATTATTTAAAAGAAACAATGCAGCCGATCTAATGGAAGAACTTTAAAAAGAGATGTGTAAGACTAGTCAGTCCAGTGCAAGGTCAGAATATTTACATGTACGCTAAGTCTACAGACAGACACGTCTACCTATACAGGAAGCCAGAATATATACATTCTGTGGTGCAGCTCTGTTGGCAACAGATCCTTTCAGTTTTCATTTATCTGAAAATGCCTTGATTTCGCTTTTATTTCTGAGGGCTATTTTCACTGGATTTAGAATTTTGGGTTCATGGGATTTGTTTTTGTTTTTCTTTCAGCTTTTCAAAAATACTTGTCTTCTAATCACTTTCTGACACATCCTCAGGTTTCTTTCATATTGGTATTATCCTGTTGGGAATCACTTTGTCTTTCAAGACTTTCTTTTCATGTTTGGTTTTCTGCAGCTTTTCCATAGCGTGCCTGTTTGGGCGTGTGTGTGTGGTGGTTCGGGTGGGAAATTGATACTTGAAATACTGAGATTTTTAGATACAGAAGCTTATACTTTGCACCAAATTTAGCAAATTTTTGGCCATTATTTCAGATAATATTGTGTCATGCTCTCCTCTCCTTTAGAGATGCTTGTGTGTGGATGCTTATGTGTGTGTATATGGCATTGTGCCAGAAATCACTGAGATTTTGCTAATTTTTATTCCGTCTTTGTTTTTTGTGCTTTTCAATTTGGATAAATTCTGTCCATGTATTTTCAAGTCTATTCATCCTTTCTTCTGACATCTCCCGATGCTCTTAAGCCCACCCAGTTGTGGTCAATACAGATGATGTACTTTTCAGTTCTAAAACTTCCCTTTTGTTTATTTATATTTTTTCTCTCTTTCTTTCTTTTTTCTTTTTTTCTTTCTTTCTTTTTTCTTTCTTTCTTTCTTTCTTTCTTTCTTTCTTTGCTTTTAAAGATTTTTATTTATTGACAGAGAGATAGATCACAGGTAGGCAGAGAGGCAGGCAGAGAGAGAAGGGGAAGCAGGCTCCCTGCTGAGCAAAGAGCCTGATGTGAGACTCGATCCCAGGACTCAGAGATCATGACCTGAGCTAAAGGCAGAGGCTTAAGCCACTGAGCCACCCAGACGCCCCAGTATATTTCATTTCTTTAATGAGCATTTCCCCATATTGTTACTCCCGGTGACTGTATTTTTCTTTAAGCCCTTGAACATATTTTGCACAGCTGTTTTAAAATCCCTATGTGCTAATTTTAACATCTGGGTCAACTTAAGTTCGCATTGATTGCTTTTCCCTCTTGACTGTAGATCTTATTTTCTTATTTCTTTGCATATCTAGTAATTTTTATTGTGTACCAGACATTATAGATCATATGTTTTCAAGACTGTGGACTTGATTATCTTATAAAGAGAGTTGATTTTTATTCTAGCAGGCAGCTTACTTGTCTGGACTCAAACTCAAAAATCTCTTGTCATGGGCAGCAGCCAACCTCTTTCAATGTTCCAGACAGTTCTTTTTATGCTCTGCTTGCACATGAAGTCAGGTGTCAACCAAGGATTTGGGAAAGAATGTATACATACATTTGAGGGTGCCTCTTTCCATTCCTGGGTATCTCCTCTTGCATTTCAGCTGACCTGGTACTTTAAATCTCTGTTCTCTAGCTTTCCAAGCTAGTAAGTCTATAGCTTTGCGCTTGAGTTCTAGCCATTCCTCATCATGTGGATTAGGGGATTTCCTTGAGTGAAAAACTCTCTAGTCATGGCTCTTAGCCAATTTCCATTTTTTAAAAACAATATTTAAAGAAATTACTACTTTATCATCATTATCTGTGTGAGACTCCAGACAAGCTTATTATCACTGGCAGAGGTGGAAACATTCATCTTCATAGACATGATACTGAAAATTTTTCTCGTGTAATTATCTAAGTATCAATCTGACTGAAAACACATTTTGGAAAAAAATCTACATGTGTCATGAAAGGAACTCGTGGATAATAGGATAGTAAGGATAGTGAAACATTTATTCCCAAATCTCCATGCAGAGTCTTGATAACATTTTATATGAGAGAATGAGAAGTTACACATTTTTATAGGCAAGATAAATACTTAGTTTAAAAAACACAGAGGCAGGCACGTATGGGATAGGTTTGTAGACATTAGTCGAGTTGGTTGGGGGAGTGTCAGAAGATAAAATTGGGGCAAACTGGCAGAGGATTTCAGTGTTATAGGCAGTGGCCTTTCATAGCTCCTTTCAAGGTGGCATAGAGACCATGAGGAAATTTGAACAGGCTTGAATGCCATGACATGAGTAATATTTAGGATTGATTCAAGCAGAGAGAGATGAAAGGCAGAGAGAAACTAAAGAAGGTGATTACCAAAGTCTGTAAGATCATGAGGCTATTTAACAGTGTTTTCACAATAGCAAAGGAAAGGAGGTGTGGAACTGATGTGAGAAGCTGCTCAGCAGGGAAGGTTATATAACAACATTTTATTGGATGTTGCTGACTAAAGGGAATTAAAAAAACAATTCCAATTTTATTTCTTGATGACTGAGAAGAAAAACAAAAGGGAGCTGAGGAGGCAGGGTAGGTTTTGTGAAAACATTTTTTTAAATGTTCAATATTTCTCAGTTATAACTTCTCATTTCTATGTATAGTTATCAGAAAAATTGATCTTCATGCTAGGAGAGGTTATCAGAATAGGTTAAATTATTGAGCCCTGTGTAGTTAATTGTCCCTGAGTCTTCTCTGTATTTCTCCTTCTCCCTTCTCCTCCATCTTATTTCCTTTTCCTTCTCCGCTTCCCTCCATCCTCCCCTCCATCTTATTCCTTCTCTCTCTCCCTCTCCCTCTATCTACATGCTTGGAAAATTCCATTATTCAGTTGGCAGTCATGTCCAGAGAGCATCAGTCTAAACAGAGACTGACCAGAGTAGCATAAGGCTACTTGGTCTCACTCTACATTTTTCATTCTGTGGACCAGGTGCCTGTTTATAGATTTTTGACTGAAAATGTAATGAAAATTATGGCAATGAAAATAGACATTACTTTATAGTAATACTTTGGGTTTTTTTTTTCTGTAGCAGGGAGAAAGGAGATATTTCATGTTTTAAAATATATTGAAAATTAAATGGTAGAAGGCGAAATTATATATACTAACATAGTAACTGTCAAAACAATATACAAGAATTCTTTAAAAAAGAAGACAAAAATCTTTTGAGTAGGTCAAGAAGGCTCTTTCAGGTCTAATATTGCGTTGTATCAAGACTTATTCAGAAACTAGCATTTAGAGATTTTTAAATAGAATCAGTATTTTAAAAGAAATGATACATTTTGCCAGCTGGGTCCTCAAGTCATTTTGTACATTGTTTCTTCTGCTTTATGTACCGCAAATCAAAAGTGAGTATGGGGCTTTCGTCAAGAACTTGGCAGTCTCTTTCTTCTGTGATGTTTCAGACTGCTCGGGTCATTTTAAAATGTCTCCAAAGAGAGGGATTGCTCCTTCAGAACCTTCTCTTCTGTTACTCTGAGTAACGAATGCGGCTTACATGATCTGATGGCAAGGAAAACAGGTTTCCTTGTGCTAGTTTTTCTCTGAGGATAATTCCATGAAAGCTCTTGGAAAGGCAGCCAGCTTGACACACTTTACTTATGTTATGGCTCTCTATTTTGCACCCAGAGTGTGAGGCACTAAGTAAGAAGCCTTGTGCTGTGAGCAAGGGGAAGGTGCCGAGTGAAGTTGGATGATGCTGTGTTGTCGAGCAGCTTCCCCATTGGACCCTGGGAAACAAGGGAACAAGAGAGGCTGATGTTGGGCCATTGATAGGGAGCAGAGAGCTCTGCTATAGGATTTTAGCATGGAGATAGAATACATGGAGGCTCCTGGGTGGCTCAGTTGGTTAAGTCACTGCCTTCAGCTCAGGTCACACTTCCAGAGTCCTGGGATCGAGTTCCGCATCCGGCTCCCAGCTCTGTGGGGAGTCTGCTTCTCCCTCTGATCTTCTCCTCTCTCATATTCTCTCTCACTCTCTCAATCGAATGAATGAATTAATGAATTAATGAATGAATAAATAAATAAGTAAAATCTTTAAAAAATATGAATACATGGAAGAAATCAATAAAAAAAAAGTGAAAGTACTATCATGTCCACTTTGGCCGACCTCTTCCATGGCACCTATCTGTTTATACTTGGATACTGAGTTTTCCAGACATGCATGTGTTAAACAAACAAAAATGTCAAACTCCACTTGCAGTTCTGATTTTGTTGATTTGAACTCAAAACTATTTCATAGACATTCATTATATGTTAGGACACAATAATCCTATCTCATTCATTTAAATGCCTGCATAGTATTTCAAGTAAGAGCGAATCGTAATGTATGCAGTGAAGTATTTTACTTGTAAATGGTCCATCCTGGGGCCACAATGAAGCAAAGAATGAATGTGGCGCTTGGGTGTTTGGGCACCAAAAGGGCAAATGAGCTCCTCGTGCTCACGGAGTAGTAAGCATTCATGTCGCTTTAGTTTAATCAGATGTTAGAAACTGGCAGCCGTATGCCTGATTCAGCTCACAGCTGTGCGCTGTATGTCGCAGTGTTTCTTGTTTGTTCTGTTTGAAAGAGCCTACTTTTGAAAAGCAGTTGGTTTCACACTGTAAATTGTGAGTCCCCTTGAACTGACTTGAAAAGAATCAGTTGGTGCTCTAGTAGCTGCTGCTGGCCTCCTCACCCAGGGCCATGCCACTGACACTGCTGCAGCGTCCCCATCACTCACGCGCACTCCCAGGCTCTTTCCTGTCTGTCATCTCCAGCTGGTCCTGACAGGCGTTTGCATTTGGTCCCCAAGCACCAGTAGAATGAGGAACTTCCCTAGATCATTAGATGCTACATAGTATTCATCCAGTAACCTTGGAATGAATGAATGACTGTTCGGACTAATGAATTAGTGAATGGGTTTGTTACATTCCTACTTTGATGTAAAACTCTATTCAGGATCCTGAGAAGCCCAGCTTGAGAAAGGAGCGGAAGTGTTGATAGAATACAGTTTTTAAGCGCCCTCTCCCACACATTTTTTCTATTATGTAGATTTGCCCACTCTTGAAAACGTTTGGTGGCGAAATAATAATAGATATTTGTTTTTACTTCTCTGGTCTTAAGAGCATGAATGAGGCAGCATGACATAGACAGCAGAGGCATTCTTTAGGTACACGTTTTTGTTAACTCATAAAATGCATACCGAAAAGTGTACAGATTAAAAAAGTTGTACTCACAATTAGTTGTTACAAATTGAACACATCTCTGCAACCAGTATCCAGATCATGAAATAAAACATCACTAGTACCGCAGAATCTCTGGTCTGCACCTTCCCGCTTACTGCAAATAACCACTCTTCCGACTTCTATCACCATAGGTTAGTTTGCCAGGTTTAGAATTTCATGTAAATAGAATCACTCAGCATATATTTTTGTGTGTGTCTAACTTTTTTGCTTAATAAGATGGTGAGCTAAATCAGTGTCGTGTGTAGTTATAGTTCACACATTCTCGTTGCTGCCTAGTATTTCTTTGCATAGATATACCTCATTGTATTTACCCATTCTTCTTTTGCTGATTATTTGAGTCATTTAAGTTCTGTGCTGTTATGTTGCTGTGAACATTCTTGTGCATGTCTTTGGTAAACACTGGCGTATGTTTTTGCTGAGTATTTTCTGTGAGTAGAGTGAATGCATCGTGGAGGATACACATGTCTAGTTTTACACGTGTCTACTGCCAAACTGTCATTACACTGATTCCATGCCCTCCAGCGGTCTGAGCGGTCCAGCTCCTCCCTGCTGCACAGACAATACTGGGCATTATCTTTTTTCCATCCATTTTGGTGGGTCCGTAGTGGTATCACATTGTGGTTTTAGTCTTCATTTTCCTGATGACTAATAAAGTTGAGCATTTTTCCTGTTTTATTGGGGCTTAGGATTTTTGAGTTACTGTTGAAATGAAGTCCCTGGCTGGCCAGTGGAGAGCTGTTCGACCTTTGCTAATGGCTTTGCTGGGGGATTTTATGAGGGAGCAAATATAAAATATGCAGGTCAATTTTAGAGAAAATAATTATCTGTCACTGATAATTATCGGTCACTGTTAGTATGACCCCTTTCTTTGCTTTTCAAAACTGATAGAAAATTTAAAATAAGGGTCGGAAATAAAATTGTCAAGGAAAATGGTGGAAGAGAACTGTTGGATTATAAATAAAGAGATGGTGGAAAAAGAAGGAACAGGGAGGGCAGGAAAACTAATATTTCCTGATAATGATATTAACCTTCTTGTCAACCAAGGTAAGTATGAAAAAAGAGTTAGGTCTCACTGGAAGGAATAGTATAGAGATTAATGGCATGAGCTTTGGATTCACAAATACCTGAGTTTTCTTTTTCTTTTTTTTTTTTCACTGTACCTTGACTAGATATTTTATAGCATTATCCATTACACAGTCATCAGAGTCATTAGTGAGAATTAAATACATTAAAAATAAATACAAGAACATTTTAAGTATAAAAATAGAATATAAGTCACATATAAATTAAAAAAATGTAGCCCAATAGTGAAGTAAGTATTCAACAAAAAGCTACTTTTATGACCTTTTTCATCTTTGAGCTTTGCGATATAATTATGACAAAATTCTTTATATAAGGGACACTGATAACATAATGAACAGTGTCTACAGTCTAAGTCCATCACAAAGAGAAAGAGACTTTCTACATGTGGACTTTTGTACCTCACACCAAAAACTTAATGTTATCATAGTTTATCACTTTGCACATTTGTAGTACTCTGACAGCTAGAGATGATCTCTTTCCCTTACAAGATGACTACTGGGTAATGGTAGATGTTTTGTAGTAGCTCCATTAGCCTCCTTTAGGTTGGAAATGACTTGAAACAGATTCAGCTTTCAAATATTCTCTTGAAAGTGTCTGAAGGAATTTTGAAAAAATATACCTTGGCATGTTAATAAAATTCTCTACCTCTAAATATATATATTTGACATTCATTGAAATTTAGTAACTGTTAGGAGAAAATGTTCTAACCTGGTGGGTTTTTCTTGTTTTCAAGAATGTTTTCACAAAGACATTTGAGTAACATTAGGTGATTAAGTAATATGTTGACTCCTTACAACTAACGTGAATTTTATTAGTGTAGTCAACTTAAATTAGTTACAAATTTAATCACATGCTCTACTGCTAATTCACGAGCATGATACAGAACAGATGTACATAGAGTTAAATTTGGTTGTCTAATTAAAATATTGGCTTAATTAAAATGACTGGCTTATTCCAGTCTGGCAAATTGAATTTTGTCAGGTTTCCCTTCCCAAAGGGAGATACATTTAAAGTAAGTAGACTCTCATTTTACTCATTTATTGGGTTAACTTTTAAAGTTCTTTAATGTCATGGATATATTTTCCTGAAAATTTGTTTGTATAGATGAAGCAGCTAGGCAGAGAAAGGTAAGAAGTGGCGGAAAAGTTCAATAGGCATCCAGGATTCTCATTGTGTTGCTTATCACCATCATTTTCCTACAAGAAAAAGAAGAAAAAATTATGAGACTCAAACAAGATTTTAATGTTAAATATGCTTTTTATATATCCATCTGTATCCTCACCCCTGAAATATTTGCCAGACTTTGATAGCGTGTGTAGACCGAGTGATCAGCATGTAGATTCAGTTTTATCTAACTAACTAGTTTAGTTAATTAACAAAATAAAATTCAGTTAATTCTGAAGCAACATTAACAAGGTATAGTCCATTGTCGTCAGGAAAGTTTGTAAAATGAGATAAAGGGTCACTTCTAATCCAAAATTACACAGTAGTGAAATAATATCATCTTCCTCACAGTCTTATTGTGAAAATCGGATCGTCCCGATAAGAATCTTAATAAATGTAATGGCCATCTATTGAGTACATGCCATGTGCCAGATGTTTTTGTTCCTTTGCTTTGAGCTCCTAACTTCCTACAAGGGAGGAATGATCATTCTCATATAAAAGGTGAGGAAAATAAGAAGAAGCTAAATTGCTTCTTAATGCTGCACAATAAGTATACAAACTTGGACTTCATGGTCCAAGGTCAATTTTTTTGCATTATGCTGTATTTTACCTCACGACATACTGTCTTAAGGTGTTTTGTAAACTGTGGTTACCATATAAAGAGTTTGATGAGGGTGGTAATAATTGAGTCTAAACAGGCATCATCTAAGTGAATCTATGCCCTCCACTGCTCTCCTAATCTTTCAACTTGACTTTCATCCTCTGCCTCCTTCCACAGACATGGTCTCTTTTTTCTCATCCTTCCATCTCTTCAGATATTACTACCTTCTTAATAGAGTAGATACCCGACTGCAGTGACATTGACCAAACACATCCACAAATGGTTTTGTTCTTTGTGTATCTACCTTTATGATTTCTTAATCTTGGTTCATTTGAACCTTTTGCTTTCTCCATTGCACAGTCCAAACTGCTGACTGTCATCAGAGACATTTAGAAGATGTTGGTTATTACTGTCGTTATTGAGATGAGGCCGTGTCCATGTGGTCAGATCACTTTCAGTCCTTAATTACCTGCCCTGGCATTGTCCAAGTCACTGCTGTTCTGGAGGTGAGATGGGGTAAAAATGATAGAATGGAAAGAGTACAGGCTTTGAATTTGACAGGTACAATTTCAAATCTGGGTTCTGCTGCCCACTACCTCTGGGACTTGAGGTCAATACACTAAACATATTGAATCTTGGTTTCCCCATCTGTAATTTAAATCTCATTTATAATACCTTGCTTGCCAGATCGCATGGCTTTTCTTCATGGAAAAGCATCATACATGGAAAAGGAGCTACTTTGCGAGAAGAGTCTGTACTTACCATCTCTACTTCCGCGAATTCCATTGGTTCTTCAGTCCAGGGTACATTTATCACTTTCCTAAAACTGCTCACGATACTGTTACTCATGACCTTCTAGGTGTAAAATAAACATCTCTTTAACTCCATAGCTTATGTTTCTTCTCTACTGCATTTGACAGTATTCATAATTTTTGTGTAAAGGTTTTCCTCTCATATTTTTAGAACCATTATATTTTTCATATTTTAAAATTCTGAATATTCTAGCTTCCTTTTAAATTTTGGTAGTTGTAGGAATTCTACCTTTGGTATGTGTTTTCCTACATTTCACGCTTTCCTGGAAAGTCTGATGAATTCACTAGGCTTTATTTTCTATTTGTTGATGCCAAAATCTTATCCCCAGGCTTGACCTCTGTCCACAACTATACATCCACATTTCTGATATCTGCTCTACCCCCGTGAGATCATGTCCTAGAGACATTGCAAAGAAGCATTTCTTTTAATAATAAAACTTTGAAAATTCAGGTTGACCAAGGAAGGAGAATCCTCTTAGTGAGGGAGGAGGTAGACTCATACTACTTTTATGACTCACCTCATCCTAAGAAACCCACGAGACAATCACAACATTCTTGCACGTCTCAGGCACTGTATTGACTCATTTGCTCGTGTCTTTGTTCATGCTGCTCCCTTTACTTGAACAACTTACCTTTATTCTTTGTTGAGACAATCCTAACTCATTTTTCAGGACTGTTTACACATCACCTTCTCCGTGATGTTTATCTCAACCTCCACCTGGTTTCTATCTCTGTTCCTTAAAGTCCAGCAATGACTGAGAGTAGTCATTGAAATCATGCACTAAAAACATGGAACCAGGAACTCTTCTTTCTGGTGGGAACAAAAAAATATACATCCTTTTTTTGTGTGTTTCTTTAAGGTATTATTAGGATTTAATTTTATGTCAAGTATGATTCACTTTTGTTTGATAAATTTATTCTAAATTTATCACATGAATTTTAAACACATGCAGAGCTTCTAGTAATCATCCCCACCGATGGTGATTTGTGGTCAACTTTTTGACCCCCTCCCCAGCCCTTGGCAGCCATTGACCTGTTATGTGTCCTAATAGTTTTGTAATTTTGAGAACATGATTTAAATGGAATCATACAATAGGCAGACTTTGAGATAGGCTTCTGTCACTGAGCATAAATCCCTTGAGATTGTACCAGTAGTGTGAATATCATGGATGTATCCTAGTTGGTTTATCCATTACCATATTGAGGGGCACTTGGGTCATTTCCAGTTTTTTGGTGGTTATGAATAATGCAGTTTGTGGTAAGCCAAATTCCAAGATGAGCCTGAGGACTCAGACCCTGTACTATATGACAAAGACCCAATAGAATATGACAAAGGGGATGTGATGTCACTCCCATGATTAGGTTATATTGTGTGAAAAGAGGGAAGGGAGTCTACAGGTATAATTAGTCCCCAGTTTTCTTTAGGTCAGCAGTGCTAACCCTTGTCAGTAGAGGGCACCGAGAGACATTCCAGAAGGAAGAGACTGTTTTAGGTTTTGGTTTGGCTCCTCCCTTCACCAGGTTTCTAGAGAGTGCACTTTTTCTTTATTGCCCTAATCCTGTATTTTCTAAGCGTGAGGTTTCCTGTGGGCACAAATTTCTGCAGCACCTGGTCACAGCTCTCAACTCCAGCCGACGCAGCAGGGGAACCCAGGAGCACGTGGGGCTGCAGCCCAGACCGGGCAGATTGCCGCCTTCCCTGCTCTCCCTTTCCTCACCATGCGTGGCCAGTGGGGCCCACGGGGCTGGTCACCCAAGGAACTACCCAGTCCCCAGCCTACCAGCATGCTGGGTTCTGCCCAGGGGGGCCTCTCCAGCAGGGCTTCCGGGTCCCCCCCCCCCATGCCCGGTGCACACATGACTTTCTCTGTGGGCCCGAGGGTCACTGCTCTTGCCTGGGGACAGCGAACCACTTCAGACCTGGCAATAGCACCAGCTACTCGTCCATCCAGGGGTGGGAAAGTACACTTTCTCTATTGAGGTGGGAATCCCCCTCCCAGGGTTTTCCTTCCTCAGCCTTCCTTTCATCATATTTACTCTCTTGTCATCACTTCATCATTGTTTATATTAAACGTCCCCTGTTTAATACACTGTATCATTTTTTGGTCACTTGATTGGATCCAGACTGATAAAAAGCCTACTCCTTTTACCACTAAGGAACCACATATTCGCTGATTTTCTTTTGAAATTACCAGAAGGATTTTACCAAAGCAGAAAACTTGCCTCAGTGTATGCTCCTGAGGAGGAGAGTGCTACCACATGCTAGAAAGTCCAAGGATGTCTTATTAGCTACGACACAGAACCAGATTGGAGGAAGGCACTTAGGGCCCCATAGTGCTACTTGAGAGCACAGTTCCTCCTTATGGGATTTTCCTGGCAAATTCTCACAGGACCTTGCTGGGAACATCTGGAAGGGGGCAAGGTGAAACCCATTACTTACATGACACAGAGACTGGCCTAACCGTAGAGTTGTATGCAGAAAACCTATAAAACAAAACAAATGCACACAAACAAAAAACTGACCTGCAGGGTGACAGCTTTCGCAAACACTGGAGGGGAAAGCACAGGTCAACAAAGCTTGCACCTGTGTTGTTTTCCTTTCAGGACTCGCCACGGCCTCCCTTCCCCTCCGGCGGCTAAATCACTGTTGAGATCGTGTAACATTTGTGTCAGCTAGATGTGTGAGAGGACAAAACTAACAGGAATCGAGAGGACCCTGAGAGACTTAAATGGAGAATGGCTCACCTTGCTTCAAGCCATACTGTAAAGCTTGTAGTCCCAACTCTTCATTCCAGCGGTGTGTAAATAAGAATCCACGAACCTCGGGGCTTATAGAAGATGTTCCAAATCTAAAATATTGTCGACCTAGACATTGAGAAGTATTTGTTGAAGGAATGGAGATAGATGTAATATATATCTGGAATCCATGTAAATACAATATATAACACGGGCTCTCTGAAATAACCTATCAAAGATGTTATGAAGACTGGATAGAGGGCTAACACAGCTTCGACAATGGTTCCCCAGATATTAGGATTGTAAAGAATCATTATTTTTAGTCTTTATTTAATAGTCTATATTTTCCTTCATAATGATATATTGATTCAGGAGTAAAGGTATTTTTTCAGTCATTTATAGTCCTTATAAGTCACTGCCTTCTCCTCTGTAGAGAATTTAAAGAGCAGAGTCAAATTAAAAGCATTTTTTTCAACCTTTCCCCAATCTCATTCCCTTTTCCAGATGAAATCACAACCCACAGTTTGAGTTGTGTCTTTCACTCCTCTCTTTTTCTCTCTGGAAGTGCTCATCCCAAACAGTGGGGGGGGGAGAGGGCGGGGGGCGGGGAGGAGAGGTGCTTAAAATCCCAGTCTCCAGGGCGCCTGGGTGGCTCAATGGGTTAAAGCCTCTGCCTTCGGCTCAGGTCATGATACCAGGGTCCTGGGATCGAGGCCCGCATCGGGCTCTCTGCTCGGCAGGGAGCCTGCTTCCTCCTCCCTCCCTGCCTGCCTCTCTGCCTGCCTGTGATCTCTCTCTGTGTAAAATAAATAAATAAAATATTAAAAAAAAAAAAAATCCCAGTCTCCTGTTTTCTGTGTAACTTGGAGCAAGGCACACTTCCTCTCCGTGCCTCAGTGTCCTCCTCCATAAAATGATCTTATAATAGTATTCCATGTATAGGGTCATTGTGAGGATTGAATTAATACAAGTAAAACACCCAGAACAGTGCTTGACAAATAATGAAGGTCAGGGAGCCATCAGCAGCGTCACCACTAGGAGCATCTGACTCCTTTAACTTTCCAATGGCAACTGCCATCATGTGTTATCGCCCTCTTGTGTTCACTCATAAACCCAAATTCCTAGTACTAACATACTTTTGATATCTCTTATCAAGTTTCTAGTATCGCTTCCCATTTAGAATGTACCCAAATCATGGGGCGCCTGGGTGGCTCAGTTGGTTAAGTGACTGCCTTCGGCTCAGGTCATGATCCTGGAGACCTGGGATCAAGTCCCACATCAGGCTCCCTGCTCGGTGGGAAACCTGGTTCTCCCTCTCTCACTCCCTCTGGTTGTGTTCCTTCTCTGGCTGTGTTTCTCTCTGTCAAATAAATAAAATCTTTAAAAAAAAAAAAAAAAAAGAATGTACCCAAATCAGTAAATCAAACACATTCCTAGGATGAGATTTACCATGTCTTCTTAGAAATCTTTTCTTTCCTTCTTTCCTACCCCGCTTCTTAGCACAGTTAAGATATTATTTTTTTCTCTCTCACCCATACTTAAAAATCGCAGTGATGTGTTTCAACCTAGCTTTCCCCTAAGTGGAATCAGGAGCGATGTGATTTTTTTTTTTTTTGGCTGTGTCTTTAAACTACCTTTCCAATTCACTCCTTTTTCTGTTTCTTCTGCCAGAACTATTCTTACCCCTGACTGCTTCTCCTCGTTTCCTTATAGTCTCACTGGCTCTTCTGTCTGGCTTTATCTCTGCTGTCAAATTAACTTCATGAAACAATAAGTCTTTTCAGAAGGTTCACGATTTACCGTTGCACACGGAGTGAAGGCCGCCAGAGTGCCTCATCTGACAGCCGTGTCCACAGTCTGCCTCTAACCCGCTTTCTGTGTTCTCTCCCTCCCGCTCATTAAACTTCCCCTCTGCGAATCTGGTGACAGTCAGGGCTACTCACTCCTTTCTTACCCATCTCTTCATCGTGAAATGTTCCTCCTTTCAGAGTGTCTTCCTTTAGAAGAGTGGTTGAGAGGCTTCAGAATTCAATCTTCCTGCTACCAGCTGTATGAATTTGGGTCCATCTTTATATCTCTCAGCCTCGGAAACTTTATTTGTAATATTGGGTAAAAATGCCAGTTTCATAAGGTTGTGGCAACAGTGAACTAATAAATAAGCAATGTTCTTGGAACAATATCGGAGACATTGAGAGTTTTCCGAATATAAATCTTAACTGTTTTTTTGTTTGTTTGTTTCCCTGGTAGAAACATTTGAGAATATTACCACTCCTTTCAGCCCAGACCTCTCTGCTCCAGGACTAATATTAGGTTCCAAGTTGTTGTTGTCATCATAGTGAGTTCCTCATTATAGGACTTTTCACACTGATGCACTCATTATAATAATTATATTTCTCTATTGACAGACTGAACGACATCATTATCATCTTGGGGTGTTCTTTGAAGAATCACTATACCTTTAAATACCTATCTTAAGGATTTGTAATAAGCAGTGAAGGAGACCATTTGGGTAAAAGTGTCTTGTATCTAAGGGCTCTGCAGGAGTGAGCTGCTCTCTACCTTTGAAGCAACAGTCCAGTGCTGCACAGAGTAACAAAGCGCGCATCGGAGGAGGACCCCACTGAAATGACGCCATGGAAAGCGTGTGTTAGGTGCTGTGTTTATTCCCCATTCTGTTAGCACAGATGATGGGATCCTAGTGAAATATGCTGGTTGTCTCTTTTTTAATTTGATTGCATTTCTATTCTGTCTCTATCTACGGGCATGAGCCTCCACAATAAACATTAAAAACAAGAAACATGCTAAGGATATGCTCACCTCCCTTTTATGTTTGTGTCATAAGCTGATTTTTGTTGTTTGATAAAGGGATGCATGAGAGGCAGGAAGAATGACTAGGTCATGGAGCAGATTTTCCCATTTCAAGTATACAGTAAGTTAGGCTGTAGCCTAGGCATCATAAAATCAGAAAGGGTTTGATGATTATTAGCTTTGAAAATAATTTTGGAATATTTTTCTCTAACTATATAAGAATACCATAAGGAAGATATAATCCCGCGTATACATATTTCTTCTGTCCCGAGGGAAAGAAACCAGGAATCCCTTAACCTAGACTCTGATAACCATGAAAGAGTACCCATTAGCCCTATTTTCCAGAATCCCCTTTGTTGACACTGTTAACTTCAAGAGCTGTCTGGGTCCGGCCAGGACTGAATGACAAATCAGCTGTTAGAGAAAGCGTCCCTTCCCTTGCAGCTGTCCCGTTCTTACTGTGCAGATGGTGAATTGATTTTTCCTTTACCAGCAGTTCTTTTCTTTCTTCTCCACACAGGACTATGATCCTTTGTGATCATGTTTGACTCAGTCAGCAGTGGGAACACTCAGAAGATTGAAGAGTTTTCAAATGTGTCCAAGTGAAAGGGAACAGGGACTCAGAAATGAGGAATTGCTCCAAAGGCTGTCTGTAGACTAAAAAGGGGCTATGACTTCCTCCCTATGAAAAGTAGATATTCATAGCTTTATAAAAAGCATCTTTGTACTCAAAAAAGAATTTTGATTCTTGCTTCATTGTGGGTGGTCAGAATAACAGTGAGAGTAGTCAGACCCAGAGAAGGTGGACAGGAAAAACAGTCCAGAAGAGAAGTCCAGATCTTAAAGCTAACTTGAGTCAAGATGGATCTTTTTTTTCCATGTATAAATGTCTAAATAATTACCTGTCTCTTTTAGTTAAATTTTTAAAAATATGCATGAAATTTTATTCATGATTATTTTTAGCATTCTCCTATTTTATAATTTTGATAATATCAATATTTCATATTTCACATATTTATTGATATAAAAACAATTTTATTTTCATATATGTAGATGATTATATATGCATATATGAATTATCATATAGGTATCATGTATTTTATCTAAGAAAGACATAATTTAATTACTCATTTATGCGGTACCAATTATTTTATTATACAGTGTATAGAGAATATCAGAAATTAAATCCTCCTTATGCCGAACAGATATTTACTACCATTATTTTTTTCCTACTAGATTTGCCCTAAAATATCTGTATAGGATAGATGTTCATAATTGCTCAAAAAATAGCCATTTGAAGGTACACTTACGAGCATTATTAGCATTTTATTAAGCAACTAAAATTGTGAAATATAGACCACGATGCCCCTTACAGCAAAACTCTATTTTTTCAGCATTTTACCTGTAGACCTGCTTTAAGATTTGTATAATTTGTTGACGAGAAGAGATTCCAAATAAACTATTTAGTAATTTATTACACAGTGGTGTGTTTCACTTGCTACATCCCTTATAAATTTAGTGCCAGAGTAACCGGGTAGCCCAGGCAGGGATCGACCAGACATATTGTGATAGATTTTCTAATTAAATTTGATTTTTTCAAAATCAAACACAGATGATCATAAGGTAAATGAATCAAATTACAACCAGTGCTGTAGTCATTAGAAGACTGGCTCTGCTGATTTTTCACCTAATTAAAACACCAAATTTCTTAATTTCAGAACTAGATATTTAATTATAATATGACATTTTCTAATGTGGCCTTAGCAAATACTTTGGCAGCCATCTCTCTATTCTCGTAGGCTTATTTCAGTCTGCTGCAGTTCTTCTCCTTATTGAAAGATAGTTGGCATCGTCTTTGTCCCGTAGGTACCTCTGCAAGCTGACATACCTCTTCTAAGTCTCTGATGCAACCCTAATAGTTTCCATAGCTTCTTTGCTTCTTAGAACAAAAAGAATATTCTAAGCCCATTTTGTACTTTTATGGGCCTGGACTATTTTTTAAATTTGTTTTGTGATCTTTCTTGATTTGTGCGAGTTCATTATATAATAAGGAAAGAAGAAAACCTTTTTTGGGGGTGAAATAATGTGTATGGTTTTTTTCCCATGTAAGACTTCTTTTCTCAAAATCATTAAGCTCTATTATTTATCAATCTTTCTTTTATGTCCCCTAGATTCTGTGTCTTGTTTTAAAAGTCCCTTTCCAGGGGTGCCTGGGTTTATCAACCCTTAAGTGGCTGTCTTCAGCTCAGGTCATGATCCTGGAGTCCCAGGATCAAGCCCCGCATTGGGCTCCCTGCTCCATGGGA
Organism: Spilogale gracilis; assembly: GCA_004023965.1. NCBI lineage: Eukaryota > Metazoa > Chordata > Mammalia > Carnivora > Mephitidae > Spilogale > Spilogale gracilis. The sequence continues at coordinate 5,905 of PITA01003796.1, read as the reverse complement.
AGCCTGCTTCTCCCTCTCCCAGTCCCCCTGCTTGCATTCCCTCTCTTGCTGTGTCTCCCTCTGTCAAATTAAAAAAAAAAAAAAAGGACTTTTCCACACTCAAGGTTACATACAAAATTCTTATGTCTTTTTCTATTCCTTGTATAATCCTATTTCTTATATTTAAATTGTTGGTCAATCTGGAATTTGGCTACAGGGCTATGGGACATGAGGTAGTAATCAAACTTTATTTTTTCCCATATGGTACTCCAGTTGTCCAAACACCATTTATTGAATAATCCATCATTTATCTACAGGTCTTTGAAATTCTATCCATATTAACGTGCATTCTTATACTTATGGCTTCTCATAATATAGAATAAGATTTTAAAGTTAACTGCAAAACAACAAAAACAAAATAATACAGAATGAAATCAGCATTATACACTATTGCGTTTGATATAAAAGAACCAGTTGCCAACCCTTGGATTTGTAAGAAGTCAGTGTTAGCTGCTGCTTCTGCTGCTTCTGCTTCTTCTTCTTCTTCTTCTTCTTCTTCTTCTTCTTCTTCTTCTTCTTCTTTTGTAGCTTCTTAGGTCACAAATTTTCTAATTCTCAAAATTTTTTTAAATATTTATTTTTTTTTTCCTCACAACAGTCATAGGAGAGAGCAAAACAAAAATACTGTTTCTTCTTCTTCACAAGTGTTGAAACTGAGGTTGAAAGAGGTCATGGGACTTGAGGCATAGATCAAATCAGGCTTTCTTATCTCCACTTTGGATTAGCTCTCATTGTAAAAACATTTTGACTCTTACTTCAATTCTTATTCCTATTCCTGTTTTCATTCTCCTCCTCCTCTTCCCAGCAGTTTATTAAATAACATCAGAGACTTTATTTCTGCCATTGAAGTATAGTTAATATATTGTTTCATGAAAACAAGTTAAGTAGCGTGTTAGTTGTGGTCACCTGTTCATTTTGGCTTTGCTATTTATGAAATTTACAATTAGAAGGGATGCTTTGATTAATTTTTATGGGGTCCCAAAGGAGTAGCATGCATTGTGTTTCCTAAATTCAGTATTTATTGGATGCTTGGAATATAGTAGGCTTCTTAAATGCTTGTTGAATTATCTGCATGTACATACTCCAATGCAATGGAAATAATGTTGTAAGAGATAGGTAGCACAGCCTATGGGAGAAGTTTTGCTTGGAAAAGTCTCCCAGAATATCATCAAGTCATTTTTCAACATCACTTCCTCATTATGTAGGGGTTTCTGCTATAGAGAAAAAGAATTGAATTCCCTTTTCCCAAAGGGAAAGAATAATGGAAGAGTAGTGGGTATTATCAGGCACAGGACTTTTAAAGAAGGCAGCCAGCTTATGCTGCTGGAGATTTGACTGAATGGTGGGAATTAGGAGGGAGGAAGCCTAAGAAAACTGTGAAGATCCTGAACTGCCATGCCGAAGATGAAACGTTTTGACAGTGAGGAAACTGAGAGAGTGACAAAATTATATTTGAGAAGGTGGTGAAGAAGAGGTAGGCAGTGAGGATGATGCTGTTTTCTAATAAAAGCGGGCCTCAGGACAACATGATAATTAAAGTTTGAAGAGTATTTGTTTCCAGTACTCTTAGTACACCAGGCATACTGGTAGGCAAAGTTAATAGTGTAGAATTTAAGAGAGTATTGGCATAAGATGAGAGTGAGGAGGATAGAACCATGAAGAAATGAAAGGAAACATAAAAGTGGGGGAAAGAGTATTTTGCCCACAAATACCAGTTTAAGCAAATATTTATCTACAAATCAGCACAAGACAATTGAGTTAGAATTTTACTGTAGATGTATTATATATGCCTTTAAAAATGCTTGGTAGCATCCGCAAGGTATTCCAATAATATTAAAGGAAATAAAACATTCCAACATATAATTTAATAAATAGAGAACTAAATAATGATAAATATTTTCTTCTTAAAAAAAACTTAATACGTATTTTCAAACCCTGACTGTACCTTAATTACCTCATAAAAGATAGCCATGCCCAGGAGCACAAACATGTACACTGTGCTCCATCTACAATGGTAAGTAGGATGGAAAATACCACCAAATACCATAAAATGGACATGACCGGAAGTTAGAAGACACTCCTTGAGGGTTGCTGAGCCTCACCCTGCCTCTCATTTCCTACCTATAAAAGGAAAATGATATTTGTGAACAGTATCATTTACTCTATTTTCCCTCATAGGCTTATTTTGAAGGTGCAACAGTATATACAAGAGTAGTTCCTACATTTTAAAGAATTACACAAATACGACATTATGTTTTAGAGATTAAAAAAATTAGAACTGCAAAACTGTTAGTGTCAAGATGTTGACAAAATTGTACACTCGTTTTGTATTTTTTCTGCTAGTTTATTCAGTCTTTGGGAAATGTCTCAAGAATTATTTAATACATGTTTTAATTGATTGGCAGAAGAAGGGAAAAAATTCTGTGGTGAGTCACTTTCAAAATTAATTTGCTAGAGGTTATTAGATAGCTATAATGTAGAGAACTGAAGTACATGATACAGAAATTTACTGTAGACATTTACTTATCGAAATTGTGTCTTTACTCTTCATTGTTGACAGGTACATGTCACATGCCTTGAGTATTTTACGACTTTTTCTCTAACTATTAGAAACAGTTAATAAAATAGGGAATTATTTGTTTTGTCCTGTAGTATTTGTAATGGTCTAGATCTTTTCTGACATCGTTCAGAATTTACCATTGACACTAACAGCAAAGATAGTTCACCACACTGACTTATTTATGGAAAACTCTCATTTCATTTAGTTGGCATCCCATTTAACACCTGATAGGCAATAACTCACACCTCTTGAAAATAGCTTACGGCAGCCTTGCTGGGTTCCTAGCACTCCCCTCAAGGCCTGAAGGGGAATATTCTCCTGGAAAGACTTACCATTTATTCTTTAAACATTTTTTTTCTCAAGAGCCCATGCATCTGCCCACATTTGCAAACAGCATGGCGAGCACAGGAGAACCTGTTGAAAAACTTGTTCGTGCCACACTGAAACAAAAAGCATAGCTCACACTGCTCATGCTAGTGATGTCTTGTAAATTGAAGCCACGTTACTCAGACAGAAATTCCAGCTGTTAAAACACAGATAATGGAAAGCCAGTGTAAGTACTGACCAACATTCTCAGTAAGGTTAAACACCAACATTACGTACTACTTGAACCAGAACCGCGATTGCTTTGAGGTCATTGACGATGTCATGGAGCCTCCAGTTTTCTGGTTGGTTTGGAGGCTGAATTCTACTTCATGGAAGAAAATGACATTACTTGCTTTTTAGTATCTTATTGGATTGTGCACTAAATTAAACACTGTATTTAACATCACAATGAACTCTCCATGTAAGAAACTTTATCCTTGAATTTTAGTTAATTTTGAAATCAGCTTGAAAGGTACAGGACAAAGCAATAGACGTTAGGAGTTGGCCGTTTTTCCGTTATCAGTATTATCCATCCAAGAGAGATTATTTTTCTTGTATCCCTTCTCAACAGTTTCCACATTTCTGCTGTATGAAGTTGCAAAAATAATATATTGAGTCCTGAGGAATTAGGATGAATCAAGACAATGTGTCTTTCTTTCATCTGTAGCTTAACAGGGTAAAGAAAGCCTTCGGTCTAAAATCATGAAACAAAAGATGAGGGTAAATTATTAAAAACTACTATCAAGTTAGTTGTTTGATAAGAATTAAAAACTCAGCCTTGGGGCACCTGGGTGGCTCAGTTGGTTAAGCGACTGCCTTCGGCTCAGGTCGTGATCCCGGGGTCCCGGGATCGAGCCCCACATTGGGCTCCAGCCCTACATCAGCTCCCTGCTCTTTGGGAAGCCTGCTTCTCCCTCTCTCACTCCCCCTGCTTGTGTTCCCTCTCTAGCTATGTTTCTGTCAAATAAATAAATAAAATTAAAGAAAAGAAAGAACTCAGTCTTTATTCTCAGCTCAGTATTGAAGTTTCATGACCATACACCACAATATCAAAAAAATACCTTATACTCATTAAAAAAATCAGTCATGTAGAGAAATACTAACAAATGATTATGCCTTCATGTCATACCTTCATATGATGTCAAGTTACATATTATCAATAAGGTCATCGCGGGTAAAGGAAACTCTGCTGTCATTCTTCAGTATTTGATTTTATTTTTAATAAGTGCCAGGGAGTATTTAATTATATGTATCCTAACCCTTAATGTGTTTGTCCTGGTAAGAATCCCTTATACATGGTAAAGGTATATATAAAAATATATTATTTTTATTAAATAGCTTGAGAAATTAAGGACATATATCTTTTTCCTTTAGTTGTTTTAACAATGTACTAAATTACTAAAAGTAATTACTACTACTACTATTATTACTACTACTACTACTAAATTACTAAAAGTAATTACTACTGCTACTACTATTATTACTACTACTACTGCTATTAGTAGTAGTAAATACTACTAAAATTACTAAAGCCAGTGGTGATCAAAACATAGAAAAACAATAGGACCATGATGTTGCTTTATGAGCAGCTCTCAGAAAGCATGCACAATTTGCAAATATCGTCTACTTTGAAATCAGCACAGCTGTCTACAGCAGTCTGTGAGTTCTTTCAGATACAAAAGAAAATAAGCAAAGGAAAAAGGAAAAAATGAAGTTTGTAGAAAGGTAGTATTTTTTTTGAACAGCATAAATAGTTGTGCATTTATTACATGCCAGGTACTTTATTTGATAGAGCAGATCAGAGGTTAACATCACATTGGCAGTTTCCTCAAGAAAACACTACTAACTAGTAGGAAGGAGAGTCAAACAGGCAATTAAAACACAGAAAAGTAAATGATATAAAAAAGGGATTCATATGATGTTTGATGGGACCCAAATAGAGAAAGGAGGGGATTCTAGAGCAGACAATGAGGTTAGATCAGGATTCCTGGGGGTGCTGGGGTCTCTGTGAAATTTTTAATATTGTATGGGCATTATTATTCTGAACACATTGATGAGCCCTTACTTCTGAAGTAAGATCTTCAGAAAGCTGCAAGTAGTTAATAATGCCCGACACACAGACTGCAAGAGCAGTTACAGAACTTTCAAGGGTTCAAAGCACCTCTTCATTATTTTGTTATAAATACGATGGTCTTCAAAATACACATTCCAGTAGTTTTCAAATTTAAGAAATATTGCACTCTCCAGTTCAATTTGTCATTGTCTTTTTTTTATTATTATTACTTTAATCCTGGAGTGTTATTAACCAAGTGCTGTGTATGGATGAAATGACTATATCCTCTAAAGTTTGGAGCCTTTCTTCTCTTTGTGCGTAAAAATAATGGTGCTTCTCTAAAGCAAGGGTGTTCCAGTGGTTTATGTTTTTGTTTTGTTTTGTTTTGTTTTGTTTTGGTTTTGTTTTTATTCAGTAGTGGTCTATACAGTTAGAAACTGAAGAACTGGGGTACCTGGGTGGCTCAGTCAGTTAAGAGTCTGCCTTTGCCTCAGGTCATGATCCCAGGGTTCTGGGATTGAACCCTGCTTCCCCCTCTCCCTCTGCCTGCTGCTCCTCCTGCTTGTGCTCTCTCTTGACCTCTCTCTCTCTCTCTCTGTCAAATAAATAAAATCTTAAAAAAATAAAAAATAACATTTGCATTTTTAGAATTAAAATATTACCTCTCTCCTTTATTCAAAAATATGGGTTTTTTTTTTTTTTTTTTATTGTTACTAAATTTTTTTTCCAGTGTTTCAAGATTCATTCCCCATTCCCCACACCCAGTGCTCCCCGCTTTAGGTGTCCCCAGTACCCACCACCAGGCTCTCCCATCCCTCCACCCCCCTCCCTCCAAGTCCCTCAGTTTGTTTCTGTACTCAAAATCTCTGTTGTTTCGTTTCCCTCCC
>PITA01003795.1:106811-133360 GCA_004023965.1 Spilogale gracilis | reverse complement strand
CCTGATAGCTAGTGACGCTGAACATTTTTTCTTGTGTCTGTTAGCCATTTGTATATCTTCAATGGAGAAGTGCCTCTTCATGTCTCTTGCCCATTTTTTGATGTGTTCATCTTCTTTTTGGGTGTTGAGTTTGAGTAGTTCTTTATAGATCTTGGATACCAGCCCTTTGTCTGTGGTGTCATTTGCAAATATCTTCTCCAATTCTGTGGGTTGCCTCTTTGTTTTGTTGACTGTTTCCTTTGCTGTACAGAAGCTTTTTATTTTGATGAAGTCCCAGAAGTTCATTTTCGAAAAGCATTAAGTATTACTCTGTTGGGACCTCCTGGCGCCCGCTAGTTTGCAGCCATTAGTGGAAGTTGGCTGGGGTGGCCTCTTGGGCTTCTCCGGAATACTTCCGCCTACATTACCTAGCTGAATCTTCCTGACTTCGGCTCTTAGCCAGAGGGCAGACTGGCTAACTTAGCCCCACCCAGCAGTCTGGCCTGAAATCTGCCTAAGGCCTTAGTGATAGCCACGTAATGAGTTCCTATTGGCCCCTCCTACTTCTTTTACTCCCTCCTTTCCTCTCTATGTAACTGTGTCTCTGATACAATAAAGCTGAGATTGCTGTGCCTTCACGGCTGACTCAACTCCCAGCTCGCTGTGGTTTCTTTCCCGGTTTCAGGGTGGTGGCCGGGCAGTGGAAGACACTTATCATCTACTTATCATCTCGCTCAGCCCCGGGAGGGTAACAGGCTGATCCAGTTATCCTTCCCCCACACTAGTGTTGCGGAGTTGTGGAGAGAGCAACATTACTCAGCTCAGCAACATAAAGAGGTTTTCTGCAATGGCCAGTGGTTACTGGTATTTCAAAGCTTGTGTACATCGTGGTGGAGATAATAAAGCACTTCTCATTTTGATGGTGGGAGGGTTGTGTAGCCATCAAATACCAGGTAGTTCTAGACAACCAATTACTTATGGTCTAAGAACTCTATCTTTTGGCAAAGGAAACTGGAGTGAAATGGTCTCCAAGTAAACCTATACTGCTTTTACACCTATCTCCATACATTTTTACCCAAGAGGAAGCCTATAGTCATAATTATGTAATATGAATTTTTAACTCAAGTTTTATAAAACTTCATACATGTTTGAATATTGCCCATTATCTGAATGATCAGCCACTGCAGATCTGAGAATGTTATACCTTTTTTTATGTCAGTTGACTTTGTAAATATTAAGATCTCAGATTGCCCTGCTTCTTAAATTGAATATAGAGGGAATACTCAATAGGGAGAATGTTTGACATATTCAAGACATTCATAAACCACTAAAACAAATTTTCTGCCTAGAGGAAAATTTAAAAAGGGCAAGGTTATGTTAACTCTGGAAGATGGTTGTTGGTAATCTTGGCTTCATGGATATGTAAATGTCTTGAAGTGTTGGCTAGAAGTTACTATATTTTAGCCATAGAGTGAAATTCTTTTTATGTAACATACTGTAAAGGAGTAAGCATATGCTAGATGGGTTTTTCAGCATAATTCAATAAATATGAGAAGTGATTGAGAAGCATCCATCAATATTCTTATGTGGGATGATTTATTCAACAAATATTTGATCAGTGACTATCATGAGTCCTGTATTAGAGTAAGAACAAGGGGGGAGAATATGAATAAATTCTTGATGGAGCTTATAGTCTACTGAGAAGGAAAGTAAACCTACCAAAAGTGAGTCCTACAGTTGGAGGGAACTAACAGAAGTGGCCCTCCCCCTAAACCTGGGGCATCATGACTGCCCTAATCCACAGTGTGTGGTGGGATCCTGAGACCCCTCTGAAGGCTAAGTAGTGCTGCTCGGTTTGTAGAAACTCCTACTCATAGTGCAATGGGGGCCCTTTATAAGGTTCTGGCTTCCCTGAGGCATATGTGGGCACCACAGACAATAGTCCCCATGACCCCAACCTTTCTGTCTTTTCATAGAAGCCCCAGACACCAGTGGGAAAGGACAAGCCATTCATGCTATGTCTTCCCCCAATTTCTGATCCAGAAAAACATAATGTTTTAAGTCACTAAATTAGGGGGTGGTTCATTTTATGGACTTTGCACTACCACCTTCCTGAAGTGGTGGTAGCTAAGGATGCACTGGAAGCAGCTGGGTGAGGAGCGAAAGGAAGGTGCCATGGGCAGGAGCAGGTGTGGCAAGGGCTTACACTGAAAAGTCTTATATTCATGCACCTGTGTTTTCTGACATGTCTTTTTTGGGGGGGTCATGTTTGCTCTGGAATAGTAATGATGTCAAGGTGTAATATCAGGAACTGAAAATTTAGCAGCAGAGAATGATGAGTTTATAAGTCCATGTGAGCAACAGACAGCAGGCTTCCCTTGCCTGGGGGACCACCCTGTCTGTGTCCTCTGAGGACATGCTTCCCTCAAAACTTTCTTTTCTCTGGAGCGAGAGGATCCAAAGAAACATGTTTTATGTGAACATGACTATTTGCCACTAGATGGAAGTAAGAGTTTTCACTAAGAGGGAAGGATGAGCACAACGGAATGAGTAAAAATCAAATGCAGTCATGGTGAACCAGTATCAAGAAGATGAAGTCATATGTAACTGGATGAAGAGTCTTAGGGAAACTAACGTGCCACAAGTCTCAAAGGATCATAACATTTCAACTGATTGTGACTTTCAATTAGTTATGTTTCTACGGCTACCACATATACCCTTGTTCTTAAATGCTTTGGGGTAACATTTTTTTTTAAAGATTTTATTCATTTATTTGTCAGGGAGACCGAGAGAGAGAGAATGAGGGTGCACACACAAGTGGTAGAGGGGAGGGGCAGAGGGAGAAGCAGTCTCCCTACTAAGCCTGATATAGAACTAGATCCCAGGCCCCAGGGATCATGATCTGAGCTGAAGACAGACGCTTAACCGACTGAGCCACCCAGGCATCCCTGGATGTCATGTGACAATAGCCAGTCAAGGTGTCATGTATGTATGTGTTCCCATGCATTTACACAAATAAAACTAAAAAGAGGTTGCTTCTTATCCTCCCTTTTCCCCAGCCCTAAAATATTCACCACAAAGGGAAATACCTTTTTGATTTACAGATGTTGTCTTTCCACACTGGATGTATCTAGTATAAATATTTTATTTAACCTATACATACATCATTTTTAAAGCTTTATCAGTTTAGGATAAGTTGTCTTGGACACATTCTCCTAGAAGTATTTTTTGAGCTGAGGTCCTTGGAATCATGGAGACTTACATATATTCTTGGTGGTCTGAGAATTTTTTATGAGAAAAGCTATATATATATTTTTCATTCTGTTGGCATTCTGAACCCCCTACTTCTAGTGCTCCTCATAATTCACCATGCAAGCAGATTGTTGGAAGATGTTGTTACAAAGCATGGGCTTAGGTGGGCCTGGGTTGTTGCATTTTTAACACATGCTCCAGTGAGGACAATGATATTAGTCCTGGGACAAACACATTGAGTGGCAAGGACTGAGATGCCATTTTTCAAGTAATGCCCTGCCCGCCTCATGTGTATGTGAGTGATCATACATGGCCCATGCGGCAGTGCTGGAATCACTTCAGTTGAAAAGAGGATGGCTAAGTATTATGCAGAGCCCTCTTGTCATTGACAAGTACCCTGGTCAATGCAGAAGAAGCAAAATGGAATTCATTGGCACACATATTCAGGAAAATCCTGGCTCCGGAGTGGACTAGAACTGGAAGCGCCAGGCCATCAGAACTCCCCACCTCTGCTCAACCTTCATGGCTGTGGGCTTGCCCTGACTTCCTCAGGCAAACAGCTTTTTCCCGTAATGAGAAAGGTCACCATCAGGTTTCACTACTTCCTGTATTACTGTACTATCTCTGTCAGAACTATTTTTCTTTTTGTAAAGATTTTTTAAAATTTATTTGAGATAGAGAGAGAGAGTGAGCATGAGCAGAGGGCAAAGGGAGAGGGAGAAGCAGACTCTCCACTGGGCAGGGAGCCTCATGCAGGGCTTGATCCCAGGACCCTGGGACCACGACCTGAGTTGAAGGCAGATGCTTTACTGACTGAGCCACTGAGGCACCCTTGTCAGCCCTGTTTTGATTCCTTTCCTCACTCTTACTGTCTGGTGATAAATAATCTGAGGTAAATAGGAGGTTCCCTCTCATACACCCTGGAAACTCACTAAGGTGCTGTGTGGATTTTTCCCATCCCAGTCAGACTGTGCTGTGTTGTGGCCTTTCCTTGTGGCCTTGCCTAGAGAACACTTAGACCACAATTAATGGTGCATGTATGTGTTTCGGGGTAATTACAAATAACTGGCATACTGATGAGAGGCTATAAACTGGTAAACATAAAATATTAATATTTATCCATTGTCTGATAACAATATTATCTTTTCACTCTTTATTAGTGCTAATTTATTCAAAAATTTTCCCATGTTTTAACTTTAAGTGGATATGGTATTTTATTTATTTATTTATTTATTTATTTATTTATTTATTTTAAAGATTTTATTTATTTGACAGAGAGAAACACAAATAGAGAGAGGGAACACAAGCAGGGGGAGTGAAAGAGAGAGAAGCAGGCTTCCCGCTGAGGGACTCGATCCTGGGGCTCCAGGATCATGACCTGAGCCGAAGGCAGTTGCTTAACCAACTGAGCCACCCAGGCGCCCCAAGTGGATATGGTATTTTAGAATCAGCTCAGAACCAGGTCTGGTTGATACCTCCAAGAAAGCAATAAAGTAGAAATTCAATAAAAACTAATGAAGAACATAAAAGTTATTCCTAGGTTGTAGTTTTTTGGACGCTTTTAAAACCTCAGAACTGTAAATAGCAAAAATCACTGTGTTCTTTAAAAAGTAAAAGAACATATTTTTGGATAAGAATACTTGTGAAAACTGAATTATAAATAAAATATAGCTTCTGGCAGAAGTTGGAATGCCAAAAGGAAGACCTAAGAGCTATTTTAAGAATTATCATTATCTTTCATTTAAAAGTGAAAGTGTGGGAGGCTGCACAGCAAGAAAAAAAGAGCTGGGTTTTGAAGTCTAACAACCTGAGCTTGAATCTTTGCTCTGCCACTTTCCAGCCCGATGGTCTAGGGCAAGCTGCTCAATCTCTTGGAGCCCGTTTCTTTCTCTGTAATAATCATCTCTAATTCAGGGAGTTGTGAGTATGAAGCAAACAATGCCCTTCAAGTGAGCCAAGGGTAACCACTCATGTAGTGAACTGTGCTTTAAAAAAAAACTGTGCAGAGGAATGGTGAGGTTATTGGATTGGCAGTGCCCTACATCATGCCATGAGCGCAAAGGGGTAGAGCAAGGAGCCCCGCTGAGGCCGGGGGCGAGGGGGAGTGCCTCAGAGTAGCCATTCTCCTGACGTCACTGCCTCAGGATCCTTAGCAGTACCAGAGAATTCTTGTGAAGGAATTCCAGGTCCGACTGGCTTCACTTATCTGTTAATTTACTGGTGTTTGTTTCAGGTCTGGAGTTTGTGAGCATTTGCTAATATCCAGGCTCTCATTTCTGGCTATTTTTATTTAGTTTGTATTTCCCCAGTACACCACACTGAAGAATAATTTCTCTACACCTGATCTGACTTTATGAAAACTGTGCACTTGGTACTAAATGCGCGGTTTTTTTTTTCCAAGTCAATTGACAGAAACTTCAGAACTGAACATAATAAATCACTTTGATCATTTTTTCCCTGTTAATGGTTGGTGATGTGTTACCTCACATAAAGTACTCTGTGGCCGCCATGGGCTTGTTTTCTCCTTTTGATTATTTTTGTGAACTTTAAATCTATTGAGAATTATTACATCCCAAGCCCTTGACATGTATTAGCACTTTTTAGTTTTCACAACCCTATGTGGTAGATAATGTTATTTCCATTTTAGGAATGTGGAAATGGCCCGGAGAGGCTAAGTGACTTGATCACAGTCACCCTGTGGGTAAATGGTGGAAAATCGGAATTTGTTTTTCTGCCTTGGGGAAAACACTGATATTTAACAAAGGTTTTAGAAACTATTATCATTCATATGTAAATATACATGCACACATATACATAAATACATATATGTACATATATCTATATATGTATATATATAATGTGCTAATGGCTGTAAGATTTCATGTAGGAAATGATAGTTAATGCATTTTACTTACATATTTACTTTTACTTTAATGTGAAAATACTAAAGGTTTGAATCAGGGCTTGTGTAAATCTGTAGTGAAATACTTTATGTTGCCAAATGTAAGGTGTGGAATAGTTACGTGGTGTAGGCTGTTCACAACTGTATTTGTTGCTGGGCTAATAAACAGTATTAAAACCAGAACAAAGCAACAGGGAGTGGCAAAGAAAAATTTATTCTGACAGTTGTTAAAAAGCAAGGAAGACTTAATTCAGGAGCACAGTGATAAATAGTAAGACTGTCATAACAGGGGAGAGAGAGTAGATTCACCTCTGGATATAGCTGGGGATTTATAGCCATGGAACATAATGAGAGTGTCAGTGGATGGAAAAATTGCTAAGAGGAGATATCAAGGGTAAGGGCAATTCTTGCTAAACTGACCAGGAGTCTTGCTAAAGGTAGTAGAAGAGGATGATTTTATATTAAGAGTGGGGGAATTCTCTTGAAACTGACTTAGCAGTGTTCTTGCTAGGTCCGGACTAGGGCAGGTGGAAGACAGGGTCCCACTGAGAGGAGGGCTCATAGAAGCCTGACTCAAGTTTGCTCAAGGGCAGCACTGGTGAGTCCTCTAAAGAATCAGGAAAATGCATTACATCCTGAAAACAGGACTGTATTATCCATGTGAATGTTAGTGGATGGAGTGGTATGTTAAGTTGATTTTAGTATTTTTCTTTATTGATTAATTTCATGATAAAGGTAATGTTAAAATCATTGATTTTCTTCCTATTCTCCACATACTTCTCTATTGAAGGTATAACATTTCATTAGCTTTGTTTTTACTCTGAAATTGCTGAGTTTTGTTTTTTTAGTAATCAGATCAGCCTGTAAATTTGCACTAATGGCCTTTGTGGATGGAGAGATACTAATTAGTAAGCAAACTACCTCAGTAAATAACTATTGTATAAACATGTTCAACATAATTAATGGGGGAACAAAACCCATAAAAAGCTATATTGTTCTTATGTACATATTTAATTTTGGAAGGAAATGTGAATCACTCTGAAACCATAGACTTTTAAAAACCTCTGGTTTGGGTAACTTGTAAGCAAAGTACAATTTCACAAAGACTTGAACATTGTATCTCTTATTCTCAGGTGTGAAAATGTATTATGATATTGAATGCATTTTTCTTGACCTTTTATGTAAATTTCATAAAACAATATGGGGGAATTAGTTGCATACATTTTCTGCTTTGGATTGTAGCATTTTTTTTTTTTTTTTGCTGTTGTTCTTTCTTTCTTTTCTTTATTTTTGCTTACCTCGTATGAGACCAAATGAAAAAAGCTAAACTGATGTTCTAAGGAGAGTAACCAAGGTCTGTTCTTTGGCTTTCACCTAATCCACAGACTTCTAATGTATCTTTTGAAAACTCTTTTTTTGTGAACTTACACAGGCAAAATGTTCACATGGTGATTTTAAATGTCTAATCAACTTAAGGTTCTTAATATTTTAATCTTCCCACCCTGGATAATTTAGAAAACATAACAATGATGATGGAAAGTAATAAAAATAGCCTTTTAAAATGTCCTTTTTATTAATTAACTGGTAAATACTATTGGTTGGAAGTTAAGTTTGTTTTACTCTGAAGAGGCTCAACATTATTGCAGTTAAGTAGGGAGAAAAATTCTGATATTCTTCTGAACAAAGTAACCAGTTAGGACACAGACCACAATTTGAAAACTCAAAGTTAAGAATATTATCAAATGAAAGAATCCTGTTGTTTCTGCTACCATGAAACAATTAAAATTACAGAGATCTTGAATAACTTTCCTATAAGTTACACCACAGTGGATTAAAGAAGACATTCATTTCAAAGTGCTATATTGAAATTACACTGACAATTAGTATTTGATGGTCTTTTTAAATTATCTTCTACATAGTAACCATCTCTCTCTCTCTTTGTGTTTTTTTTTAAGATTTTATTTATTTGACAGAGAGGGAACACAAGCAGGGGGAGTGGGAGAGGGAGAAGCAGGCTTCCTGCCAAGCAGGGAGCCTGATGCAGGGCTCGTTCCCAGGACCTTGGGATCATGACCTAAGCTGAAGGCAGATGCTTAACGACTGAGCCAACCAGGTGCCCCAATACTAACCATCTTCTTACATACCATTTTACATTTATCTGAATACTAATTCCAGGAATAATGCTAATTAAAATGAGTAATTTATTGAAGAAGAGAAGGGCTTGCTAAAGGTAACTACAAACCACTTTTTCATATGTTGTACACAAAGATTCAGTTCAGTGGAACAACCTTGAATAACTAGTAACAAAAAGTGAACAGCTGCTGGAAATGGCTTAACTCATATGTGCTTGAGGAAGAACTTTTCTTTCTTTTTTTTTTTTTAATATTTTATTTATTTATTTGACAGAGAGAAACACAGCTAGAGAGGGAACACAAGCAAGGGGAGTGAGAGAGGGAGAAGCAGGCCTCCTGCGGAGTGGGAAGCCTGATATGTGGCTCGAACCCCGGACTCCGGGATCACAACCTGAGCCGAAGGCAATCGCTTAACCAACTGAGCCACCCAGGCACCCCAATGGAAGAACTCTTCAATATGAAAGTGTCAAAATGCACTCTTTCTTAGAATGTTGAACTCGATAAATGGTAAACAAAAGTAACTCATGTAAAACTATATAGCAAAGTAATCTGGTTATATCTGACTTTCATGAGGTGTTACAATTCAAAATGCAGACTATGTTGCCCTTCTTGTTTCTTTTGATGGGAACTCAAGAACAAACTCTGGAAAGTGAGCATGGGAGGATCTTATCACTGGTCCACCTTTTGTGGGTCTAGCTTACTCAATCAGTCAGACTCTCTTCCCTCCTCTATATCCCTCCGGGCACAAGGTTAGCATCATGCAAGAAGACTTCTCCACAGGTCCTAACAGAGGCTTAATTCAGGCTGGGCTCTCTTCTCCCAAGGGATTTAGGGGCCAAGAAGGTAAATTGTGTGAGGGCTGAGGGTGAGGGGGGTGTTTCCTAGAGCTAGAGATGAGGACTTAAATCCCAACTCATCTCTTACTGGCCCTGAACTTGAATATGGAAAAAAAAAAAAAAAAGGTAACAAAAGTCTTGCCTCATTTTGTGACGATTAAATAAGAAAATATAAATAAAGAGGTTAGCACAATGTCTGACACATGTGAACAGTCAAATGTTAGCTATGGCTTCTTCCAAATATGCCAGGTTGCACATCTCAACAACTGACATTATCATCCTACTATTTCTAATTCTCTTTAGCCTGAGCTGTTTGGACCCATTCTCTCAATATTCCAGTCCTGTATCTTGTCTTAGAAATTGTAGAGCATTGTCACATTGTTGTAAGGGTTCAAGTGGATCTGCATAATTACCTGGAACCATAGCAGGGCATTAGTGTGCAGTAAAGGCAGTGTTCCTGGTTTTCTGTGTCTGTTAACAGAGTTGGTGTCCTCTCAGTCATCCACACAGGAATCACTCACGCTGTGGTACTCCAGTCCTCTTGGTTCTATGGCAAAATCATCACTCTGGTCTAAGCTCACTTACTTGGCCCCTTTCTGTCTCATGACAGCCACCTGGTATGTCACAGCCTCTGTTTCTTCAGTCCTTCTCCCTCTTGCCCATTCTCCAGAGGTAGCTCTTTAGACTCTTACTAGGTTACCTCAGCCTGAGGTAAAATAAGAACAACCATAAAGTTGAATTCCTTAGTCTCCTACCTTCCATGTTCTCAGATAATTCCTCCCAAAGTGTTTTGGGGGCTTCAGTGATGATGATTTTTAACATGTGGCATCTACCATTTTTCTTTTCTGCCACAGTTTGTGGAACTTATAGCAGCTGCTCTGATGGGGTCTGCCCAAATCTGCCAAAGCTACCTGTACTCCTGATCTCTCATCCTCTATACCCACTCCTCAGTGGCTCCCAGGATTTTCTTCCTTCTTCTTCTTCCTCCCCTTCCCCCCCTCTTCTTCTTCTTCTTTTAAAAATTATTTATTTATTTGGGGAGGGGAACAGAGGGAGAAGATCTTCAAGCAAACATGCTGCTGAGCATGGAGCCCAACTCTGGGCTTGATCGTACAACCCATGAGATCATGACCTGAGCTGAAACCAAGACTCAGACACTCAACTGATTAAGCCACCAGGTGCCCCCCAAATTTTCTTCTTTAAAAAGCAAATCTGATCCTGAAAAAACCCATTAGAGTCTCTTGACACCACATGATATCCCCCAGAAGAGCAGGTGTCAGCTGGTTGCAGTCAGCCAGAAAAAAAGAGTGTGGGACAATGAGGAGATGGAACCCTGAGGCATCGAGAATGTTCACACTCAGCTCGTTGATGTCCTGTGATCTCCCTCTCTAGCTAATTTTGTTAACCCCCAACTGCTCACCTCCATAAACCTTTTTCCAGTCTCTGACAGGTTTCACCATCTAGCTCTAGGAGGTGTGGTTCTCTCTCTCTCTCTTTCTCCCCCTGCCCTTCTATACTCCATGACTGCCCTTGTGGCAAGTGACATACTTGTAGGGTCCTTCTTTCCTTAAATGTCCCTAATGATAATTTAGGGGTGTTTGGCATTTGAGGGACAGCTTCTGAGACCTGGACATCTCAGGGCACTTTGCATATATACCCACCACAGGCCTTGGTATTAGAATTACACTAGATGAAATAGATCATGAAATTATTCATTACTTATATGTTATTTTCCCATTAGATTCAAAGCTTCTAGTGTAGTTAAGAAAGTATATTGTTTATAACTCTCCTAATCCAATGTCTGTTTATAAAAGAATGGATTAATATAGTCTGTGTCTACTAAAATTTGTCATATCATACTGCTGTGGGTAGGTTTTGTTTGTTTTAAAACTTTCCCTTAAAATGCTCTGTGATAATGTGATTTCTCAGGAGCAGTGTTCCTTGTGAGAACTTGATGGTTTTGGCTAGACATATTTTTTATTTTAGACATATTTTTGAAAACCCAAATGCAAGCCCATGATTTTAGGACACTCTTCAGTTCTGGCATT
The DNA here is from genome assembly GCA_004023965.1 of Spilogale gracilis. Lineage (NCBI taxonomy): Eukaryota > Metazoa > Chordata > Mammalia > Carnivora > Mephitidae > Spilogale > Spilogale gracilis. The sequence goes on along the minus strand of PITA01003795.1, from coordinate 122,211 downwards.
GTTTTTGGCTTCGAGAGACAAGACTGAGAGTAGCATGCTATCATGTGTGTGTCATTCTCGTTAGTATCCCAGATACTGTTGTTGCTGTTGCCACCATCCATGTGTCTGTGAAGGCCTCTGTGGAACAGGCACTTTCTTTTCTTGAGAAATGATGTGGTACGCTGCAGTGTTTAGAAAGATTTTTATGTCTTGCGTTTAAGAGGTCACCCTCTGTCCAAGAACTCTCTTAAGTGGCCCTGTCTGCTGTTGAGGGCCAGCACAAAGCCATCCAGAAGTATTTCTTCTAACTTTAACATTTTAATGACCTTCACTTTATTTTTATGATGAAGATATCCATCTCATCTGAAGATATGAATGTTTTGTCTGGTTTAGAAATGTGGGGCAACCACCTTAATTTGAAATGAAATGAGTAGTTTGCACCTGAGAGTCTGCTAGAGGCCTATCATATCCTGACCAAGAGACAAGAAGAGAGGATCACACAGAGGTCCCTGGCCCGTAGATTCAGGGACCAAAAGGGAGATAAGCCAGTCACCTTCTGCCACAAGGGAACAACCAAAAGAAAAACCTTCAGAGTAGGAGTCAGGACATCTAGGACCCTGTGCTGATCCCTCTCCAGCAAAGCCAGTGTTTTCGGAGCCTCTGTTTTCTCTTTGGTTATATTAGCTCCACGAAGGCAGAGATTCTCCTGGACCTTGTCACCTTCATAATAGCTATTCACTTAAAACTTGTTGACAGAACAAATGCATGGTTGTTCTAAGTTTCTTTTAGTATTAAAGTTTTGATTATTAGCTGTTAAATTGTATATCACAGGAAGAGGGAGACACAATTGAAGACATAGGACATCAGATTATTAAAGCCATGTAATTCTTGAATAGGCAGAGAGGAGAAAGGGCAAAGTTTTCACACACAGGTGTTTCGGACTACCCAGAGAATAGGACCTGTGAGTCCTATGAGATCTGTGAAGTCAGCCCCAAATATCAGATACCCTGAACAGGATTAAGTCTGCTCAGTAACAGCCCCAGAGACAGTAATTAGCTACATGGTAATTTAGATCCATAGCTGCACTTGTGAGTTGGACTGAGAGTCAAGGTAGACAGCAGGAACCCAAAGCTAGCAGAGAACTTTGAAAACACAAGCCTTCTCTGTTGCCAGAGCTGTGTTTTGGAGAAACGGTGACTATTGAACTAGTTTAATTAGAGTGGATATAAGGTTGGCTAGGGGTCTTCAGCTGCTTCTGGGCCTCAACAACAAATTCTCAGGAATATGGCATTTCTTCAAATATGAACTGTAGGAATATAATAAACCATTACTAAATATCTGTGAAATGAATGAAAAGTATAATGTTAAATTGAACTGTGATATGACTCAACTAAGACATGTGCAGTTAATGTCATATGTTAATGTCCCAATTTATCTGTTTGCCAGTGATGTACATTCTTTTTAATTCTGTGTTTTGGCCTGATTTATAATGCATAGAATGGTGATTGCTGGATGTGTTTTTAAGTTATCATGTGAGTGTTTGTGTACATATGCACTCATGAAAATCTGAAGCCAGCTTGGCACTGAGAGATTCCTTTAAAACTTTCATGACTTATTTTGGATGCCGAGAAAGCTCTTCCAATCCAATATTAGCATCATTATCTAAAAATTTAGAACTTGGCTTTTACTGGCATCATGAATTTGTCCACAAGTTCTCTTTTTCCCAGAATTTGCACTTATATTTGAACTTGAATGTAACAAAATTAACTTCTTATAATTTTTTCCTAATATGGCAGAAAGGCCACTGAATTTGACATCAAACTTGGATTCTTATAAAGACTCAATTATCAACTTGCTATGTACCTTGAATAAGTCAGTTAAATTCTGTTGGCCAGAAAAGCACTTTTGGAATGGCAGAGTAGGGACTTCCAAAAATCTATTTATTCATTATAAGCAATAAAAACATTGGCAATTTTTTTTTTCTCAGAATTCTGGAAATTAAAAACTTACAAAAATCTACGGAACATTTATGTAAGAAAAGTGGCTAAATTTCAGTAAGGATCTAGCTTTGTAATTTTTAATGTTCATAATGTTTTACTTGCTTTCTTTCCTTCTCTCCACAGTAGCCTTGAAAATTAACAGCCTCACAGCCATAGCAATTGTGAAAATATGCTACCTACAAATAATTTAGAGGGAAGAATAGGTTTGAAAATCCTTAAAATAGACCGGTCTCTAGAAAATTATTACTATTTGACCTATCTGGAAACCCCCTCCCCCAAAAGACCTATTCACATGTCTAGTCTTTATTTTATTTGATTCAGACCTGTCTCTGTGAGGAGAGTCTTCTCTTTAGGGCATTGGTTGAAAACAATAAGCAGAAGTCATTTAATATCACATCTGCCCTAAGCAATGACAGTAGTTGGGGCAAACATTAAGATGGCCACAAAAACTTAGAAGGAAAATATGAGAAATGAGATGTCTGTAGAAAGTTTTGAAAAACCCTGACATATTCCAAGGGTTGTAGAAGGTCACGCACATGTGCAGGAAAAATTTGAGAAGGCTTCAATCTTTTACCTATGGCTTACCCTGAGATACTGCAAAACAGGAAGTGAAAGCTACAGCAGAGTAGTAAAATGCTAGAGTTTTGAAGGCCCAAGACACACAACACACACATACACATACACACACACACACACACACACACACCCTGATCAGAGGGTGGAACACTTACAGTTCAACACTTACAGTTCACAGCACTTAAGGAAATTGTTATTTAATCATTAGTTACCTAATTAGCTATCTGAACAGAGACTTAACTGACATTACAAAACACAAAATGCAGACTTTAAAAAGCATTTCAAGAAAATCACTGAATAAATAGAAAAACAACTGGGGGAGGGTTTTTAATTTTTAGTGTTGTCATGTTATATTATGTTAAATATTCAGTTTTCAAAAAGAGGGAGGAGAGAGAGAGAAAAAGAAAGAGAGAGGGAGAGATTGAGAGAGAGAGAGAGAAAGAGATGCAAAGAAACAGGAAAGTATGACCCATGCAGAAGAAAGAAAAAGCCATCAATAGAAATTATCCATATAGAAGTTTAGATGTTGGGCCTACTAAAAAAATAATTTAAATTGGCTGTTTTTAAATATGTTCAAAGAACTAAATAATTGTTCAAACAATGTCTAAGGAATTAAGGACAGTGTAAGAATGACATCTTACTAAAAAGGGAATTTCAGTAAAGAGATATAAATTGCTGAAAAGTACTAGATAGAATTTCTGGAGTTGAATAGAAATAAACAACTAGGGGGGTTTTATTTATTTACAACTTTATTCTGAGCTGGCAGAATAAAGAGTAAGTGAACTTGAAGACAGGTTAATGGAAAATATCTAAATTATCTAGTCTTAGAAACAGAAAAGGGAAAAAATGAAAGAAAATGAACCAAGCCCAAAAGTCTCATAGGACACCATCAAGTGTAGCAACATATACATAAAGGGAGTTCTAAAAGGACAGAAGCAGGACAAAGGAACAGAAAAAATAGTGAAAGCAATGGCTGACAACTTCCAAAATTTTTCTGAAAACAATAAACACATCAAACAAGTTCAACAGAATCCATATAAGATGAACTCAAAGTGATCCACACCTAACCACATCATACTCAAACTGATAAAAGTCACAAAGAATCTTAAAAGCAGGAAAAAAAGAAACATCACATACAAGGTGGGGGGGGGTCCTCAATAAGATTAACAGCCAATTTTTCATCTGATACTATGGAGACCAGAAGGCAATGGGATGTCATATCCAAAGTGTGAAAAGATTGTCAATCAATAGTTCTATCTCCAGCAAAACTGTCCTCCCCAAATGCAGAAATTAAGACATTCCCAGATCAGCAAATACTAAGAGGATTTGTTATGAGGAGACCTGCTCTACCAGATATACCAAAGAGATTTTTTTTTTTCAGGATGAAATCAAAGGACATTAACCCACAGTTCAAATTCATACAAAAAAATCATAAAGGTTATTACATCTGTGAAAGCAGAACTATATTTTTATTTGTAGCTCTTTTCCTCTCCTATCTGATTTAAAAACCAATCATATCAAACAATTTTTAAGGGTTTTTTTTGTATTTGACAGAGAGAAACACAGCTGGAGAGGGAACATAGGCAGAGGGAGTGAGAGAGGGAGAAGCAGGCTTTCTGCTAAGCAGGGAGCCTGATGAGGGGTTCTATCCCAGGAATCTAGGATCATGACCAGAGTCGAAGGCAGATACTTAACAACAGAGCCACCTAGGCACCCTAAGATCAAACATTTTTTTTTAAAGATTTTATTTATTTGACATAGAGATCACAAATAGGCAAAGAGGCAGGCAGAGAAAGAAGGGGAAACAGGCTCCCTGCTGAGCAGAGAGCCGATGTGGGACTCAATCCCAGGACCCTTTTTAATAAGCTGTGTTGATGGGCTTATAATAGATAGAGATGTAATTTGCATAACAATAATAGCTCAAAGAGCTCTAGGAGCACTTTTTTTTGCATACTATTGAGATTGATATAGTATTAATGCAAGTAGTTTATTTTAAGATGTTAACTGTTATCCCCAGGGTAACTACTAAGAAAATGGCTACAAAAAATTGTAAATTGAAACATGAAAGAATTAAAATGGTATACTACAGAATTTTGTTTTAACAACAGCACAAAAGGCAGTAATTGAAGAAACAGGAACAAAAGAATATGAGACATAGAAAACAAAAGGTAAAATGGCAGAAGTAAATCCTACCCTATCAATGCTTATATTAAAGGGAAATGGATTAAACACTCCAATCAAAAGGTAGAGATTGCAGAATGAATGAGAAAAACATAATGCAATTGTGTAATATCTATAAGAGACCCACTTTTGAATTAAAGAAACAAATTAAAAGGAAAAGAACAGAAAAGATATAGTATGCAAGTAGCAACCACAAAATGGGTAAAATATCTATACTAATATCAGAATTGACCTTAAGACAAATTTTTGCTAGAAACAAAGCAGGAGTTTTACAAATAATGAAAAATTTAATCCGTCATGAACACATGATAATTATAAATCTATATGAACCTAACAACTGAATCCCAAAATGTATGGATAAAAATTGATAAAATTGAAGGTAGAAATAGATATTTTAGGGGCGCCTGGGTGGCTCAGTTGGTTAAGTGACTGCCTTCTGCTCAGGTCATGATCCTGGAGACCCGGGATCAAGTCCCACATCGGGCTCCCCACTTGGTGGGAAGCCTGCTTCTTCCTTTCTCACTCCCACTGCTTGTGTTCCCTCTCTGGCTGTAAACATTTCTCTCTGTTAAATAAATAAAATCTTAAAAAAAAAAGAAATAGACATTTTAATAATAGTTGGATGCTTCAATACTTTCAATAAAGTAATTAAAATAATATAAAGTATTAACTCCCTGGAATAAAATTTGAAATCAATAACATAAGGAAATTTGGGATATTCAGAAATATGTGGGAATTAAAACACATGTAAGTAAATAATAGGTAAAAGAAGAAATTACAGTGAGAATTAGAAAGGAAGGTGAACAAAAGTGCAAATTTAATATAGGAACACTTAAGGGCTGGTGATTAGAGGGATATTTGGAGTTGTAAATGCCTCTATTGAAAAGAGTAGAGATCTCAAATGAGTAACCTAATTTTCCATCTTAAAAGATAGAAAAGAGCAAACTAAATCCAAAGAAAACAGAAAAAAAGGAAGAATAAATATTAGAGCAGAAATAAATGAAACTCAGAATACAAAGACAAAAAAAAAAAACAAAATTGAAAGTTGGTTCTTCAGAAAGATCAGCATTATTGACAAATCTTTAGTGGACTGACCAAGAAAAAAGTGGAGAAGATTCAAATTACTAGAATCTGGAATGAAGGAGGGGATATTACTTCTGAAATTATGGAAATAAAAAGAATTATGAGGGAAGACTATGCACAGAGTAGGTAATGTAGATGAGTTGGTCAGATTCCTAGAAAGATACAAACAGCCAGCACTGATTCAAGAAGAATTACTGAGTTTGAGTAGACATATAACAAAGAGAGATTGAATTAGTAACTTAAGAAAATTCTCATAGTTATACCCCAGGCTCAGATAGCTTCAATGGTGAATTTTACCACACATTAAAAAAAAAAAAGTAGTAAAAATTCTTCACAGATATTTTCAAGAACCAAAAGAGGAAATAGTACTTCCCAATTCATTTTATGAAGCCTACATTAGTCATAGACCAAAACCAAACAAAACCATCACAAGAAAACCATGGAGATGTAAAAATTCTCAAGAAAATATTAGCAAATTGAACCTGGGAACTTACAAAAGGATTATACACTATGAACAAGTGAAATTCACCCAAGAATGCAAGTTGTTTTCTTATCTAAAATCTACTGTCACACACTGTATTCATAGAGTAATGGACAAATACCACATGACCATCTCAATATATGCAGAAAAAATAAGTGAAAAATCAACACCTTTTCTTGTTAGAAACAGCCAACAAATTAGGAATTAAAGGGAGCTTCAGCTTTATGACCTAATTGCCTCCCAAATTCCATCACATTTGGAATGAGGCTTCAATGTATGAAATTTGGGGGCAAGAAACATTCAGTCAATAACACACTGAAACCATGTTAAAGACATTAAAGAAGAAATAAATGGAAAGGTATCTCATGTTCATGGATTGAAACACTTAATATTGTTAGGATAGCAATATTTCTCAAATTGGTTCGCAGTTGAAGTAAATCTAGCTGCCTTTTGTAAAAATTGAACAGCTGATGCTAATATTCATATAGAAATGTAAGACACCCATAATAACAATCTATAAATAGAAAAAAAAAGTTGGAAGACTCACACTTCTTAACTTCAAAATTTAATACAAAGATGTTGTAATCTAGATTGTGTGGTAATGGTATAAGGATAGACATATACATATCAATGAAATAGAATTGAGGGTCCAGAAATAAACTCATATTTATGATCAAATGAATTGATAGGGTTCTAAATGTGGATAAAACAGTCTTTTCAACAAATGGTACTGGAGTAACTACCTGTATGTCTACATGGAAATGAATGAAGTTAGAGCTCTGTTTCAAATAAAAATTAATGCAAAAGGGATCATTGATATACGAGTAAGTGTGAAAACTATAAACTCTAAGAATAAAACATGGGAGTAAATCTTCATGGTCTTGGGTTGGTGAAGGATTCTTACAATGCCAAACACAGAGTGACTAAAGAAAAAAATAGACACATTATTTTTCATTAAAGTTAACAACTTTTGCATTTCAAGAAATGAAGTATACCACCAAGAAAATGAAAAGACATCTCAGATAATGCTAGAAATATTTTCAAATTCTATGTCTGACAAGGATCTAGTATCTAGAATATAGAACATTTTCATGTCAACCATAAAAGAAAACAACAACACCTGATTAAAATTGGGCAAAGTATTTGAATAGCTGTTTCTTGAAAGAAGGTACACAAACAACCAATAAAGCACATGAGGTGATGTTCACCATCATTAATAATTAGGAAATGCAAAGGAAAAACACAATAATATAAATTTTGCATTAACTAGGATGGCTAAAATAAGAATAGACAGGTAACAAGTGTCAGCAAATATGGGGAAACTGGAACCTTCATTCACATGGGAGAACAGTTCGGCAATTTCTCAAAATGTTAAACACAGAATTACCATATGAACCAGAAATGCTAATGTCAGTTAAATAAACAAGAAAAATGAAAACATATTTCCACACAAAAGGCTGTACACAAATGTTCATACTCGCATTGTTCATTGGGAAGAGCAGATAATGAAAATATGGAATATGCATACAATGGAATATTATTTAGCAATAGGGATGAAGTACTGATTCATGCACATATGGATGATACTTAAAAATACTCTGCTAAGTGAAGGAAGCTAGTTACAAATCATCATATATTGTATGATTTTATTTATATAAATGCTCAGAATAGACACATCAATAGAGACAGAAATGCAGATTAGTGATTGTTAGGGTCTGAAAGGTAAGACTCAATGGGGGAATTAGAGCTGATGAATGTGGTGTGATGATATGAATAATGGGGGATAATTATATGGGTGGTATTTAGGAGGTGGTAGAGATATTCTAAAAGTGGTGATGTCTGTGAATCTGTCAGTATTCTAAAAACCACTGAATTGTACCGATTGAGTGATTTTTTTCGTATGCAAATTATATCTCAAAAGAGCTATTATAATTTTTTTCACTTGGTCTTCAGTTTCTCATTTGAGAAATGATGGTTGGGATTGATTAGCTCTATAGCTTCTTGCTGCTCATTTTACTCAAAAGATGTATATCTGGGAAGTTGTGTGGAAATTGAACTTTGTAAAGCAAAAACATATTTTCTCATTGCTTCATTCTCAGAGTTACTTTAATTTTATTTGCCATGTTCTTTGTTAATCCTGTATGATAGCTTCATTGGCTCCATAGAAAATGCAAGCATTTCAAGGCTTCCCAAGAATGTACAGTTTTTTAAAAAAGAATGTGTATGTGTGAACACATACATTTTGGGTATTAAGAAAAGTGTTCTAAGTGAAATTTTCTGTAATACACTTCATTTGTACCAGTGAGCATTTTTGAAATATCTTTTAATCAAATGAACTCTGGAGGCACTAAAGTAAGTGGAAATATTTTAGATTAAGTAGGTACTGTTATTGTATATAATAGCAAGAACATTAAAAAAGGAACTGAACATGTGATTTTAATTTGAATTTTTGATATGGGCAAGTTTATAAAGTACCTTAATCCTTAGCTTTTTATTTTAAAATATAGATAATAAAGAAATGTGTGTGTATGTGTGTGTGTGTGTGTGTGTGTGTGTGTGTGTGTGTGTGTAATTACTGGACAAAATTCCCTTTCTATTTATCAGAGGTAATAATAAAATAATAGGTGACATTTATTGAGCACTGGATATGAGCTAAGTGAAGAATCCCTTGGGATAAGGATTATTTCTCACTCCATTTTACAGATGAGTAAAAGATAGGTCATCAGGTTAATGGCAGAAATAGGCTGTCAGCCTCAGGAAATGTTCTTCATAGTAAAATCATGGCAAATGTGCTGAGGCCTTTACGAATCCTGACATTTGTAAAAATCATGTCATGTCTTATTCTGTGCAGTAGGGAGCTACTGAAGAGTTTAAATGATTTCCTTCAGGCTTACAGTAGAAGTTGGCTGGGGAGCAGGACGTTCCCAAGGAACTAAAGCACATGTGTATTTCTGTACAAGAAGAAGGAAAGAGAATTTCAAAGCTACCCTGGGACCTCTATGTTGGGTTGAGCTTACCTCACCTATTATCAGTTCTCTTTGTGCATACATACTATACATCATGGATATTAGTGCTTAAGTTTTCAAATGCCACAGGTTCACTTTATTTAAAAAATGCTTTAGAAATGACATGCTAGTCTAATTATAGGTTCTTTTTTTAAAGATTTTATTTATTTATTTGACAGAGATCACAAGTAGGCAGAGAGGCAGGCAGAGAGAGTGGAGGAAACAGGCTCCCCGCTGAACAGAGAGCCCAATGCAGGCATCAATCCCAGGACCCTGAGATCATGACCTGAGCTGAAGGCAGAGGCTTTAACCCCCTGGGGCACCCAGGCGCCCTCTAATTATAGGTGTCTTAAATCTTATCACAGTACATTAATATTACATAGAATCGGAAAGTTCAAGCCCTTGATCATACTGCAAAAATTTCATTTGAATGTATATTAGTGTATATGTTTTTCTCACATTCTGTGACATATTTTTAAAGGATTTAATTTAATATCATATTAAGTACATATTTGTTTGTAATATATGAATAATGATAAAGGTAGAATGAGTTCCAAACTAATTGCCAAGAAATTTGACTTTTCCCCTTTTTTCTGGAGAAAATTAATCCAAGAGTTATTGGAGAAGTTTGAGATGTGTAGGGGGTCTAAAAGGGACCTTCAACTGACAGCATCTAAGGGATGTTTGGAAGTGGCTAAATTTAGCAGGGTTTATTTACTAAGGGCTATTAGACTCCCACAAGGACTCATGCCTTAGCTAATTTATCTGTGTAAAAGCCCTGTCAGCAAGCAGAATGTTTCCTGGATGTATCTGAATGGAGACCCAGTTAAATTGAATGCTTAGACATCTGGCTAAGATACTGTAGACGGTTAAGGAACTTAGCTCCTAGATGTTAAATCCAGTATGAGAACAACATAATTTAAATGTTACATTATTGCTTACTTTTTCTGGATTTTAGTTTTCCACAACACTAAAATGTGGCAAATTCATGAATGGTCATTTCTAGAATTATTTTTAAATGGAGAATGGAGAATTGATCTGTTTATAACTCTTACCTATGGAGAATTTTCCAGTCTTTTCTCCTCTGCTTCCCACAACAATAATGGAGTGCATATAGTGTGCTGGTCTGAGTGCCTTGTGATCCTTCCTTGTGGCTCTTATACTCAAAATGGGACATAGATAATAAAGTAAAAAAGCTAGATATATAGAGTGAAAATTCTGAAACTATGTAGAAGACAGTGTAGTAACGAAACCTAAGTGACTGGGGTGGAGGACTTTATTTAGAAACAACAGGGCTCCCATGATGTGCTCAGTGCTGGCAGAGAACACTTATAACCCCAACATCTGATTTTATGGTCCGGTCTATTCTGGTCTTGGAAAATGCTTCTTCACATATCTTGCCTTAATTCCTCAAAACAAAAGGTGATGTTACCTCTCCAAATGCTTCCAAGGTTTATGGATTATACCAGTGCTAACACTGGAGAGGGCCATTGCTTTGGAGTGCAGAGAGGATTTAAGATGTGAAAATATGTTGGTAAGAGAAAGCACCAATATGTTAACTTGTCAAATCTCTCCATTCAAATTAGCATGAAAACCATCCTAATTCTTGAATAATAAAATATTAATTTCCCAATAGTGTTGAACATCCATTTCCTTGATTGTCTTCATATACCCTTTCATGGTCTGAAAGAACTCATAAATTAGCAAGGCATTTGAATAGTTGCTCATGGTGGCTAAGGAATTTATAATAACACAATATAATTTTATTTTACTTTTATTTTTAATTTTTTTAATTTTAACTTTTTATTAACAGATAATGCATTTGTTTCAGGGGATGGTCTATGATTCATCAATACAATATAATTTAATTTATAATTTATAATAATACAATAGTAAGATAGCTTATCTTATCCTTAAAGGCACAATACAACTATATATCATATATGAAGTACGATATAGATTCTTTACACTGGTAACTGTATAAACCTAGAATGCTTCATTACAAATAGATTTACTTTTGTAAACTACTTAATGAGATTTAATTGAATTTTATAATTAAAGATTTTAGCTTAATTCTAAGAAATTTGACTTAAAATTTGATATGTATTGTAATTTTGCAGTTGCTTTTTCATTCCATTGTTTTGGATTATTTTAATTTAATTTTTTGCCTACTTTATTGAAGTCTAATTGCCAAAATTGTGTGTATTTAAGATGTTACAATGTGATGTGTTGAAATATATATACATTGGGAAATCATTACCACAATCAAGTTAATTAACACATCCATCACCTCACATAGGTATTTTTTTGGGTGCATGTGTGAGAATATTTACTTAGCAAATTTCAAATCTTAGAATACAGTATTATTAACTAGAGTCACCATGTTGTATATTAGATCCTCAGAAGTTACTTTATAACTGAATGTTTGTACCCTTTGTACCCTTTGACTGACATCTCCTCATTTTCCCCACTCCCAGGCCCCTGGAAACCGTCATTTTATTCTCTGATTCTGGGAGTTCAACATTTTTTTAACTTTAAGATTATACATATAAGTGAATACTATACAGTGTTTATCTTTGTCTGGCTTATTTCACTGATAATTCTCCTCCAGATTCATCCATATTATCACAAATGGCAGAATGTTCTTCCTTTTTTATGACTGAATAATATTCTATGGTGTAAATATATACCATGTATTATTTATCCTATTCATCTGTAGATGGATACTTGTGTAGTATTTAATATCTTGGCTATTGTGAATAATGCTGCAATAAACATGAGAGTAGTTATCTCTTTGAAATATTGATTTTATTTCCTTTGGATACATATACAGCAGTGGGATTGCTGGATCATAGAGCAGTTCTATTTTTAATTTCCTGAGGTATCTCATATTGTTTTCCATAGTGGCTACATCAATTTACATTTCTACCAACAAGGCAAAAGGGTTCCCTTTTCTCCATGTCCTTGTCAACACTTGTATTCTCTAGCCTTTATGAGGATAGCCATTCTAATAGGTACTAGGTGATATATCGCTGTGGTTTTGATTTTCATTTCCCTGATGATTAGTGATGCTGCATACCTTTTTCATTTACCTGCTGGACATTTGTATGTCTTTTTTGGAAAATGTCTATTTAGGTCCCTTCGCCTATTTTAAAATTAGATTATTATTATTATTATTATTATTATTGAGTTATATGAGTTCCCTTTATCAGATATTAACATTTAGATATTAACCCTTTATCAGATATGTGCTTGCAAATATTTTCTCCCATTCTCTAGGTTGCCTTTTCATTTTGTAGATGGTTTCTTTTGCTGTGCAGAAGCTGTCTAGTTTGATATATTCCAACTCATTTATTTTTGCTTTTGTTGTTTTTGCTTTTGAAGTCAAATCCAAAAAATCTTTGCCAAGGGCAATGTCAAGAAGCATATTCCCTATGTTATCTTTTAGGAGATTTAAGGTCTCAGTTCTTACATTTGAATCTTTAATGATATTTGTTAATTTTTTTTAAGTGGTGTAAGATAGGGGTCCAGTTTTATTCTTTTGCATGTAGTTATCCAGTTTTCCCAACACTATTTATTGAAGAGACTATCCTTTTCCCCTTCTGCATTCTTGGCACTCTTGTCAAAGATTAGTTGTCCTTCTGGTCTGTCTATTCAGTTCCATTGTCTATGTGTCTCTTTTAATGCCAGTATCATACTGGTTTGGTTACTATAGTTTTGTAATATAGTTGACCTTTGGACAATGCAGGAGTTGGGGCACCAACCCCTCACCTGGTTGAAAATTTGTGTATAATTTTTGGTTTACCAAAAACTTAACTACTAATAGCTCACTGTTTACTGGAAACCTTACCAATAACATAAATAGTCCATTAACACATGTTTTCTATGATACATGTATTATATACTGTATCCTTATGATAACCTAAGGTAGAGAAAAGAAAATCTTATTAAGAAAATAATAAGAAAGAGGAGGAGCCTGGGTGGCTCAGTCAGTTAAGTGTCCAACTCTTGGTTTTGGCTCAAGTCATGATGTCGGGGTGGTTGGGCTCTGCACTCAGTAAGGAGTCTGCTTGAGATTCTCTCTCCCTCTCTCTTTGCCCCTTTCCCCACTTTTGGTCTCTCTCTCCCTCAAATAGATAAATCATAAAAAAATAAAATAACAAGGAAGAGAAAATATACTTACATTACTGTATCCATATCTATTGAAAAAAATCCACGTGTAAGTGGACCTATATGGTTTAAACTCATATTGTTCAAGGGTCAGTTCTATAGCTTGGAATCAGGTGTGATTTCTCCAGCCATGTTCTTTCTCAAGTTTACTTTGGCTGTTTGAGGTCTTTTATAGTTCCATATGAATCTGAGGAATTACAAATAGGTTTTTCTATTCCTGTGAAAAATGCCACTTTGGTTTTGATAGAGATTACAATGAATCTGTATATCATTTTGGATTGCATGGATATTGTAAACATATTAATTATTTCAGTCTCTGAACTTGAAATATCTTTATTTATATCTTTAATTTCTTTCATTGATGTTTTATAGTTTTCAGCATACAGATTTTTCACCTTGTTGGTTAATTTATTCATAAATATTTTATTCTTTATGATGCAATTGTAAATGAGATTTCTTTCTTAATTTCTCTTTCAGTTTGCTGTTCATGTATGGAAAAGCAAAATATTTTCATATGTTAACTTAGTATCCTGCAACTATACTGAATTTATTAGAGTTTTCTATTTATAATATCATGTCATCTGCAAGCAGAAAAAATTTTACATCTTTTCTGATTTGGATGCTATTTTCAGTTATTTATTTATTTATTTATTTATTTGTTCTTGTCTAATTTTTCAGGCTGGGACTTCCAGTACTATGTTCAATAGAAGTGGTGAGAGTGGGCATCCTTGCTTTTTCCTGATTTTAGAGCAAAACTTTCAGCTTTCATCATCAAGTATGATTTTATGTGAGCTTGTTATGTGGAGTTTATTATGTTGAGATATGTTCCTTTTAAACCCACTTTGTTAAAAGTTTTTATCATGGAAGATTATTGAATTTTGTCAATTTTTTTTCTCCATCTATTGAGATGATCATTTGATTTTTATCTTTCATTCTGTTAATGTGGTATATCATATTTATTGATTTGTCCATATTAAGCTATCTTTGCATCCCAGGGATTAATCTGATTTGATCCTGGCTCATGATCCTTTCAATGTGCTGTTGAATTTAGTTTGCTAGTATTTTGTAGAGGATTTTTGCTTCTATGTTCATGAGAGATATTGGCCTGTACTTTTCTTTTCTTGTTGTGCCCTTTTCTGGTTTGGCAGAAGAGTAATGCCTTGTAAAATAATTTTGGAAATGTTCTTCTGCTTCAATTTTTTGGAAGCATTTGAGAAGGATTGGCATTAATTCATCTTTAAATATTTGGTAGGATTCACCACTGAAGCCATCTGGTCCCGAACTTTTCTTTGTTGGATGTTTTTGATTACTGACTCAATCTCCTTACTAGTTATAGGTCTTCAGATTTTTCCATTTCTTCATGATTCAGTCATGGTAGTTTGTTCTTAGGAATTTATCCATTTCTACTAGGTTATCAAATGTGCCGGTGTATAATTGTTCATAGTAGTCTCTTATGATTGTTTGTATTTCTGTGGTAACAGTTGTCATGTCTCCTCTTTAATTTCCAATTTTATTTATTTGAGTCTTCTCTCTTTTTTACTTAGTCTACTTGTAGATTAATCAGTCTTTCCCAAACCCAGCTCTTAGTTTCATTGATCTTTTCTATTGTTTTTCTAATTTCTGTCTTATTTACTTCTGCTTTGATCTTTGTTATTTCCCTCTTTCTGTTAACTTTGGGCTTAGTTTGTTCTTTTTCTAGTTCTTAGAGGTATAAAGCTAGGTTACTTATTTAAGAACTTACGGGGTGCCTGAGTGGCTCAGTTGGTTGGGCGACTGCCTTCGGCTCAGGTCATGATCCTGGAGACCCGGGGTCGAGTCCCACATCGGGCTCCCTGCTCGGCGGGAAGCCTGCTTCTCCCTCTCTCACTCCCCCTGCTTGTGTTCCCTCTCTGACTGTGTTTCTCTCTGTCGAATAAATGAAATCT